>JASPKZ010008395.1:0-272500 GCA_030220185.1 Diploptera punctata
CCTCCCCTCCTCCCTCCCTCCCTCCCTTCCTTCCTCCCTCCCTCCCCCCTTCCTCCTTCCCTCCATACTCCCTCCCTTCCCTCCCGCCCGCCCGCTCCCTCCGTCTCCCGCCCTCCCGCCCTCGCCCTCTCACCTCTCCCTCCCTCGCTCCCTCTCCTTCTCCCCTCGCCCTTCCCCTCGCCCTCTCCCTCCTTCTCCCTCCCGCTCCCTCCCTCGCCCTCTCCCTCCCTCCCGCTCCCTGCCCTCCCTCCCCTCCCTCCCTCGCCTCCCTCCCGCCCCTCATCCCCTCCTTCGCCGCCCGCCCTCTCCCCCCTGTCCCTCCCGCCCGCCCTCCCGCGCCCTCCCTCCCTCCCTCTCCCTCCCGCCCTGCGATCCCTCCCCGCCCGCCCGCCCTTCCTCCCCCGCTCCTCCCTTCCTCCCCCTCCCCCCCGCCCCCCCTCCCCGCCCTCCCTCCCTCCCGCCTGCCCTGCCCTCTCCCCCCCTCCCTCGCCCTCCCGCTCCGGCCCGCGCCCGCCCGCCGCCCCGCGCCGCCCGCGCCCGCCCGCGCCCGCCCCGCGCCCGCCCGCGCCCGCCTGCCCGGCCCCTCCCGCCGCCCCTCCCTCCCGCCCCTCCTCTCCCTCCCGCGCCCTCCCTCCCTCCCGCTCCCCCCGCCCTCCCGCGCCCGCCCGCCCTACCCGCCCGGCCCGCGCCGCGCCCGCCCCGCCCCGCCCCCCCCCTCTCCCCGGCCGCGCCGCCGCCGCCGCCCGCCCGCGCCTGCCCGCCCGCGCCTGCCCGCCCGCGCCCGCCCTTTCCCCTCCTCTCTCGCTCCCGCCAGCCCGCTGTCCGACCGCTCACGCCCCGCTCGATCCCGGCCCTCTCCTGCCCGCCCGCTCCCGTCCGCGCCGCCGCACCCCGCCGCGCCGGCCCGCGCCGGCCCGCGCCCGGCTCTCCGCCCTCCCGCCCGCCCGGCCCCTCCCCCTTGCCGCCCTCCTTCCTCTCCCTTTCTTCCGTCCCTTCCCCATGCTGCCCGGTGTTTTTTTCTGCCTCTTCCCGTCCGGTCTTTTTGGGTTCTCCCTTGCTTCACCTCCCTCTCCGCTTCTGCGTGTTTCGTCGTGTCTGCATGCTTAGCGTAAGAAACGTGGCATGAATAAGTGCTTTTTTCCCTTTGGCGTGCTTGGTGCTGTTGTCATTTAATGTTAATTATGTGTGTATGTTAAGTGATTTCTTCTCTGCATAGAGATTCATGCATTAAGTGACGTCACAAGACTTCTTGTTGTCCCTGTTCTCATCACATGGATGAAAGAAGACAAACAAACATTCAAAGGAGGAACCAGTCATGTGGAAATAAGAGGAAGAAAGAATTCGGCCCAAGGCGCGCATGGGTATATAAAAAACTAACAAGGACATCAAAAGAATAAGCTGCACGGTTCAATAAAGAAAATAAATTGTTATGGAATAAAAAGTGGAGGTATTTATATATGTTTAAACTTCATAGACAAGAAACTTGAACAAAAATGAACACTGGTTTGTTATGTATTGTTGTATTATTTTGACAATATGTTAGAGATTGTCCCAAGGCGTAGAGATATGCAAATGGCGTAGCTCATAAAAGTTTCTCTCCGTTGCCAAACATAAAGTACATACTTTTTTTTTCTCTCCTTTAACAGAACTTTTTGAATCCGATGCAATTTGTACTACTTGTGTTCAAAACTCTTTGAAACAAAAATAAAAATAAAATAGCACATAAATTCAAGTATCAGGAAACCAACAGGTTGGCTCGTAATATTTTATTCAAAGACGATATTTAACAGCTCGGGCCATTAGCATCACAATTCAAAGCTGGGCGTGATGGAGACGATATATTTTGTTCAGATGCCTCTTATTTAAGTTTTGAGTTCTCTACTACACGAGACCCTTGGCTTTACTACCCACTGAAGCAAGCCATATCCAGGATTCTAAAACCACGAAAAGGTCTAAGACCCCGACCGGATTTGAAACGAAGAATCTCTAAACCAGAAGCAAGCATGGTAACCACTAGTCTACGGATGCCGACGCTAGACCCAAACATGTTAAATTTGATCCGGTAGAATGCATTCTGATGACTTTGAATCACATCACATTAAGAGAAATGATAAAAAGAAAGTCCAAACATTGTAGTCCTACGTATCCAAAGAAAAGTAATAAAGGAGATTATTTAAGTAGTAAAAGAGATTACTTAAGTTTCTAATGCCACCTGCTGACCAGCCTCATGGGCTAGTGGTCAGCGTTCATGATTACTGCTCATGAGCTCCCGGGTCCGATTCCCGGTCAAACCATAGGAATTTTTCCTGTGGTTTCCCATGGTCTGAAATTTAGGTTAAGTTTAGGTTAAGAACTCTCCTGGCGCTTCATTATCATTTATCACCCATCATACCATCGGGGTAACGTAACTCCGTCTTCCAGGTGCCCCAATCTAAAAAAATTGATTACAATTCTGCCAATGTCAAATGAGAAAGCCAGAAATGTCATAAAAGACAATCTGGTGGCATTAGACACACACAAAAAATATGCCACCTACGGCAATCTATGTGCTTCGGATTAGATTTTTTAAGTAATAAAGGAGATTATTAAAAAACAAAGGAATTTATAAGGGATTAAACTATAATTGTTTAACTGACCATAACAAGACAGTAATCCTCATGTTTTTCCGAAGTTGATATTTACATGGAGAAGGTCCCAGTATCATTAACAACTTTTTTACATGTAAAACTCAACTTGAGAGGGAAGTGAGGGTTATAACTATGCTTCAGGAGGCAGTTCAATTCCTACGTGAGATAGCAGCGAACCAATTCCTACGTGAGATAGCAGCGAACCAATTCCTACGTGAGATAGCAGCGAACCAATTTTATCGGTTGGAGACTATCTTAGTCCACAGCTCTGTTACACGTTAATTTTTTAACCAAATAAACTTTGTCAAATCTTGATAACATTGGTACTTTTTATTTAAAGCAATTTTATTAACAATTAATAAGTTCGTTAGTGCCAGTGAGTAAGTAAGTAAGTAAGTTTTAATAATAAATAAGATGCAAAGATTTTATTTAAAATATAATTATAATATAATCAAAGTCCACCGCTGTGGTCTCGAGGCTGTGGGCCCGGTTCGACTCCCGGTCGGGACAGGCTTCTTGGGTGAGGTTTATTTTTTTTTCGGGTTATTTTCTCACCTGTAAGACAAATGTCCCCGAAAATCATCCGGCCATCATCATTATTACCATTTCACCGGTGTGGAAAGCAACGGGAAACTACCACACCTATAATTCCATTTTAAAGCTGCAAAGCATAGCATGAAAGACTTACCCTCGGGCAGAACACTATAGAATAGAATATAATCAAATTATATATAATTTTTTACTAAAAATGACAATATATAATCAAATTATTAAATAATCATACTATATCTTGACAGCGAACAAACTGCAGGGCTGATACATTCTATGGTTGACTGTAAATCGCTCACTATCCAGACAGGTGTTCTCCTCTATTATTCTTTTTCAATAATTCAGGGTCAATGCCTATACCGATACCGTTTGAACTGGAGCTGGTGTCACAAACATAACAATGGTACATAATAAACAATAATGTTATTTAACGCCTCCCATTGATACATGTAATCATGTGATCACGGGAATTGTACCACAAGCTGACTGGAACGGGAGCATTACGTTATATATTTGTAGCGCATGCGCAGCACAATTGCTCTTTGTTCGCTGAGAAAGCTTTACTCTCCTTGTAATCTGATTACCTCGAATACAATGGACTCGGGTTCGATAAGTTTTCTGAGATGTCAAACTAAGAAAGAGGGGGAAGAAAAAGACAGATATTTGCCTGGAATGAAAGTGTGAAGGACAAAAATTAATTGTATGTATAATGTCAGGAAGCTTAGGGCCCAACGGTCTCCGAAAATCATAATCATCATCCGTATCATTATCATCATCATCATCCTTCACCGGTATGGAAAGCAACGGGAAGCTACCACATCTATAATTTCCTAGTAAAGCTGCAAATCATAGCATGAAAATGGTATGATTGCAGTGAAAGACCTGCCCTCGGGCAGAATTACTACGGATGGATGATGTACTAATGTCAATTTAGGACCATCTGTACTATATAATTGTAAGAATTTCTTAATAACATTCTAGGAGTCCCGGTTTTGATCACCGGCTGAACATAGGATATTTATGATTATGTTCCCACAAATGCTCTTTCGGGTTTCGAACACGTGTAATTTGCGATTAAATAAACTTACGAACATGAAACTAGTACTAATGGAAAGAGAATCTTAAAACGTTTTGTTTACAGTATCACAGTTGGCAACAATGACGTATAATTACATACAACATTGTGTATTGTTGAAAGTGAGAAAATGGCTGGTATAGAGGATAGGCGAGTGTTCTGTGTTCTCGATTACCATGTTCATCAATCTGTAATTGTTGTTCAATTACATTTTCGAACAAGATTTGGTGAAGATCCACCCAGTGGTCCTTCATTTCGTAAGTGGTACTCTGATTTTATGACAAGAGGGTGCATCTGTAAGAGGAATCATCTGGACGCCCGGCTATAAGTGAGGCAACTGTAGACCGGATTTGTGAATCTTTTACACGTAGTCCTCAAAAATCAACCATTACAGCTAGTATGGAGCTGCAGATTCCTAAATCCACCGTATGGAATGTTCTGCGTAAACGTTTGAAATTTCATCCATACCGATTGCAGATGCTGCAGTTGTTAAAAGAAGAAGATGAAATGATGTGTCGTACTTTCTGCACGAATATGCAGACCCTCATGGAAACTGATGGGTTTTTCGAATCCATAGTGTTTAGTGACGAGTGCACGTTCCATCTTTCAGGTAAAGTGAACAATCATAACGTTAGAATCTGGGGATCGGAAAACCCCAATACCTACGTGAAGCATGTCCGCGACTCTCCTGCAGAAAGTGTACAGCTCATTCTTCTTTGTAGAGAAAACAATTGGAGGGTGTGAGTACCTGAATATGCTACAACAATGGCTCCTGTCTCAGCTGGAACAGGAAATGCCCAAAATGATCTTTCAACAGGACGGCGCACCCCCTCATTTTCATAATGAAGTCAGATTGGAGCTCAACACCAGACTACCGAACCGATGGATTGGCCGTGTTGGTAATGACGATGAACTTCTGGCCTCCGCGTTCGCCAGACCTCACACCTCTTGACTTATTTTTGTGGCGTTATGTCAAAGATCTTGTGTACAAGCCACCTCTTCCACAGACCGTCTTTAATCTAAGAGGGCGCATCACAGCAGCCATCGAAACAGTTGACCATGATATGCTACAACGTTCCTGGGCGGAAATGGACTACAGGCTTGATGTGTGTCGTGTTACCAACGGAGCTCACATTGAACATCTGTACGACACTGTAGCCAAAACCTTTTGAGTTTATCTTTCCATTAGTACTAGTTTCATGTTTGTAAGTTTATTTAAACGGAAGTTACACGTGTTCGAAACCCGAAAGAGCATTTGTGGGAACCGTGTATTATGAACCGACACTAATCTCGCGAGCAGATGTGTGGGAAGAGGGCTACAGTTTGGCAGCGAACAAAATGCAGTCGTGCTGTGCGTGCTCTAGAATTTCATGACGTATTGCTTACTTTCCAGTCACTTTATGCTAGGATTTCCCCGAAATCACGTGGTTTAGTTTGAGAGGTGTTCAATTACATTATTGTCGTTGTTATTGGTTATTACGTAGCATTGCTTTCTTGGTGATACCAGCTGCAATTGAAGTGATATGGGTGTTAGAAAAAAGAAGAGGGGAGAACTAATCTGGGTAATATGAGATGTACAGTCAGGCCAAGAATGTATTAACTCTGGATTATGTTCGTTATCAAGCATAAGTGTTCATTGTGCGTTTTGGAACTCTTCACTTGCAGATAGAATTGTTTGCAGCGAGATACTATTGACGTTAGTATTTTAACAACAAAAAATTGTTCCTATTGAATCTTATTTTACGTACACACTTTAGTGATATAACCCGAACAAAATAAATTTTTTCATTGTTTCTCTTCTTTAATTCAATCTCTCCCTTACTTATAAGTAAACCACGCAACCTGAGTTTTACAAGAACACGGCCTATCGGTAGAAGATTTTTAACCCAGGATCACATAATTTTTTACCACACAAGAAAACGGATGGCCTGCCAAACAGAGCTTAATGCAGGGGTCGCCTCACAAACAACTAAAACATTTAATACAAGACGCGCGATTCACTCTTACAGTCATACTAAACATAACCAATTTGAAATAACTTACATGCTCGTAATCAGACTCTGATCAGAGACTATGTAAGTCTCCTGACATTTGTCCTACATGCGAAAAAAATCCAGGAATCTTGACCCGACTGTGGATCGAATACGGGCCCTCTGCATCTGAGGAAACAATGTTAATAATAGGACACAGAGGTGAGCATACTAGTTTTACCAAAAACATTAAGTTATATTAAGAGGGCGGATTTATATGTACTATAAGAATTATATGTTGGATAACGTGTGAAATACCAAAACACTGGAAAGAAGCTCAAGTATATTCTATTTAAAAAAAATATGGGATAGGACTGATTGTAACAATTATCGAGACATGAGGCTTCTTAGGAAATATAGTAGTAAAACAGTAGCCTTTGCAGATGACCTGATTTTAATAGAAAAAACAGCGGACGAACTACAAAGAATACTATACAGGGTGGACCGCTCGAATGGACCTAATTTCAATTGCTTGTTACTGGCAAACGGTTGAAGATAGAAACTTAAAACAACGTTCATATTACAGAAAAACTCACCAAGTTTTGATATCCAGATCACCACATCTCTATATGAGCCCCAGCAGTCACTGTGACGATATCAAAGCGATGAACAATTTCTTGCCAAGTACGTTGGAGTATGTCTTCTGGAATGTTCTCAATAGCCTCTATGATGCGCTCACGAAGATCACGAAGGTCTTTGACTGGGGTGGGGTAAACTTTATCTTTGACATAGTCCCAGAAAAAGAAATCCAGTGGTGTTAAATCGGGAGATCTCGGGGGCCACGTGATTGGTCCTCCCCTACCAATCCAACGGCCAGGGAAAATGTTGTCCAAGTCGTACGAACTTCATTGGACCAGTGGGGAGGAGCACCATCTTGCTGGAAACGATGTTAGGCTGCAGTTGTTCAATTTGTGGAAAGAAGAACTGCTCCAGCATGTCAAGATATGTGGTACCACGAACAGTTTTCTCGGCGAAGAAAAACGGTCCAATGACCTTATTATGTGACAAACTGCACCAAACATTCATCTTCGGACTATCACGAACATGCTCTTGAATAGCGTGAGGATTCTCCGATCCCCAGATCCGCACATTATGCCGGTTTACCTTGCCTGACAAATGGAAATGGCTTCGTCCGAGAAGAAAATCTTGGTCATGAAGTCAGGATCAGCGCCGAGACGGTCCAGCATCGTATTGGCGAATTCCACTCGTTTCGGCATGTCATTCGGCTCCAGACGTTGCACTAACTGCACTTTATATGCGTGCAGTTTGAGGCGTTTGTGGACAATCCGTTGTAATGTCGATTTTGGTATTTGAAGTTCCCGCGAAGCTCTTCTTAATGACTTCCGGGGGCTTCGCTCAAATGCGGCTTGAACATTTGCTACCATTTCATCGGATGCTCTGCGACCACCACCATGCTTCTTCAACACAGATCCTGTAGCTAATAATGTATCACGCCACTTCTTTATGCTTCTAGCAGTTGGAGCATCACGGTTAAACACACGCCGGAACTCCCTTTGAACTCTAATGATTGATTTAAACTCCGCATACCAGAAAACAGCTTGCGCTTTCATCTGCGGAGTCGCCATTTTCACAAACAATTAAATCTAAGAACGAGAAACGTATCTTTGTGCCATCTACCGACAGGATTCGAAACTTGGTGAGTTTTTCTGTACTATGAACGTTGTTTTAAGTTTCTATCTTCAACCGTTTGCCAGTAACAAGCAATTGAAATTAGGTCCATTCGAGCGGTCCACCCTGTATAAACTAAATGAAATATCAAAGAAATACAAGATGGAAATATCATCAGAGAAATAAAAAGCAATGACCTTAAAGGGCGCTCATCCAGTTCGGGCAAAGATAATATTAGAAAACAAACCAATGGAATTAGTGGTAAGATATAACTTCCTAGGCTGCGAAATATCATACACAGCGGAAACAGATATAGATAACAAACTAAATACGTTTAATTATATAACAGGAACACTAAACATAACTTTGAAAAATAAAGCCTGGAAAGAAATTATACAAGACAATGGCAGTGCCTATTATTACTTATGGATCCGAAACATGAACAGTGAAAACACAACAGTCTGCCAGAATACAAGCTGCTGAAATGAAATTCCTCAGACCAATAGCAGGATATCAAAGAACAGACAAAAAACACAACACAGAAATAAGACAACAACTAAAAGTAGAGGAATTAAACACAACAATAGTGAAATACAGAACAAACTGGAAAGAACACTTGGCAAAGATGACTGAGAATAGAATACCAAAAGCAGCATACAACTATTCACCACGAGGAAGAAGAAGTTTGGGAAGACCAAAGAAAATATGGAAACAACAACAATTAGGAGCCGGAACAGGCTAGTAAATAAGCTTAACCGTGAAGAAGAAGAAGAAAAAAGAAGATAAGTCTTGTTAATATCCCTTATAAAGTATATTACAAAATAATAGCAAGAAGATTGGAAGTTATTTCTGAAACATTATTAAATGAAGAACAACATGGCTTTAGAAGATAAAGATCATGCTCAGCATGTGTTTTAATTTTGAGACAAGTAATAGAGAAACATAGAGAGTTCAATTTGCAAACTCATATTTTATTTGTCTATTATATAAAAGCTTTTGACAAAGTTATCAGGTAAACAATTATGGGGAATAATGCATGACAAAGGGGATTCCAGATATATAATAGAAGTAATAAAATAAATGTATAATGCACAACAATATGCATAATTAATACCAATGGAAGAACTGAACTGGTTAACCAAGGAGTACGTCAAAGTTGTCCACTGTCTCCAATAATTCTATTTGACATATATATTGACGATGCAATAAATCAATTGCAAAGACAGAAACACTATATTTTTAAATTAGGGAAAATTGTTTTAAATTACATTTTATTTGCCGATGACCAAATATTCCTCGCAGCTTCTGAAGATGAATTACAAAGAAAAGTATTTCAAATGCAAGAAATTATGTTACATTATAATCTACATATATCAACAAACAATTCAAAAGTAATGGAATTTGAAGGAAAATATCATATCTGATCAAAGAGAGTTCTAAAAAACAAAACAATAGATCAAGTAAGATGTTTCAATTATTTACGAGGGTTTTTTCGGGGTTTTTCCCCACCTGTAAGACAAATGTCGGGAAGCTTAGGGCCTAACTGTCCTCGAAAATCATCCGGCTATCATTATCCATCACCGGTGTGGAAAGCAACGGGAACTACCGCACCTATAAATCCCTAGTAAAGCTGTAAAGCATAGCATGAAAATGCTATGATTGCAGTGAAAGACCTACCCTAGGGCAGAATTACTATGGATGGATTATCATATGAAAAAGAGAAAGACATAGATAATAAATGATCAAAATCCCAGCATATGTGTGGCACAATTTAAAGAACCTTGCTTAATAAAACCAGGAAAGAAACAATGATGAGATTTTATAAAGTCTTGACAGTCCCGCTCCTAACATACGGAAGTGAAAAGTAGACATTAAATAGAGCTGGGAAAAGGAAGATAGAAACGACAGAAATGTGTTTCTTAAGAAGGATACCAGGATACACTTTAAGAGATCATATCCGCAATATCGACATTTGAGAGCAGTTACAAATATATGAATTAATAAATAAATTGACAGACAATACATTAAAATGGTTTCAACATATACATCGAATGGAGACATCCTGTCTATCAAAACAGGCTTTACAATATATTCCACGAGGTAAAACGTTCTGTTGGAGGCCCTATGACCAGATAGAGGGATATGTTTTGAGTCGGCACAGGATCAGCCTAACCTTGAAGTAGAAGAAGAAGTAGAAGAAGAAGAAGAGGAAGGAAAGGAAGATTGCAACATAGTACAGGCCTAAAGTGTTGCAAGACTTTTTAATGATTGATAATAACTTGTTTACTTTTTATAAATATTGGATTCCAAACCAGATGATATAATGAGTAGTTGATTACATAACTGGGATGCTATTTCTTTCCCAATGTAAAAGAAAACTTGTATATCACGGCAATATTCTGTTCACTATATGTATCAAGGTAAACGCTATCAAAACGTCAATGTCTCTGCTTCCTTGATTAACTTTCGAACAAATCGACATAGCAACAGAGACAGAGGAAAATATCCATTTCAGAAAAAAAATACAGAAATTGTATTTACATTTTTGAAGTAAGGTCTGGTAATGATGTGTGATTTCACCGCAATTTCATGGGCATGTCACACTTACTAAAGATAGTTTCTTCATGTTCGCCGTAATTTGATGGGCATGTAATTTTATAAAGTTGCCTTCGCAATCTAAATTTATAATTTACTTCATATCTACATCCCATTATCGTTATCTTGATCAATTAATATTACCTGAAACATAATCGTGCGTTTCGGTACATTTGAGTGGGTTATATTGTGATTTGGGTAGGTTAACTAACATTCAGAAAACGTTGTGCTCGAGTAAAGTCAATCTTTTTGCTCAAGTGAAGTATAACTTTTCCCTCATTTGTTCAAAAGTGCGTCATTCCTGTGCTTGATTTGAGAACTAAAAGTATGAAGCCCCTTGTACTGGAGGATTAGGCTGGGCTTCTTTCCTTCCGCACATTGCTAGTCTGGACATACTTATGTTTCGTATAGTAAAAAGGCAACAGCTCTCCAATAATGAATTAATCAAACATTCGAAAACATTAATAAACACGGGCTCGTATACTCATGTTAAATTCAAACATGTCGCCACGAAGGCATAACATTTTCAGAAAGTCCGCAATTATATCAAATAAAGTTTTGTAATTTGCCTAAATTTTGTATTTAGAATTACCGTTTTACTATACATTGACATTTATCTCACCAATATTATCTTGTAATTATAGAATTTCATATTGTCATATTAAAAATGTAAAGTGTTCCACTATAGGCATTGGGAAACCCTAGGGATATACAGTATAGCAGGTTAGGTTTCAACCATTATAGACAATCGACCAGGTTGTCAGACCTGCGAAAGGGGCGCTTTAAACCCCAGAACTAGATTCAGGTATTCATTTCCATTAGAGGTTGAGTCGACCTCAGGACCATGCTGCCGCCAGGTGGTTTGGATCAGTTTAAAAATCCTGACCAACACGGCTAGAACTCCAGATCTTCTGGGTTTTAGAATATTGCCCTGATCATCTAAGCACCGTACCCACACTGTAATAGTAATAATATATAATAAACAAAAGTCGGTGCTGATAGACCAGTTGTTGCCATGCTCGTCTCTGATTCCAAGATTCGTAGGTTCAAACCCGATTTTTCTCACGGCGTAAATATACTGGGACTGGCTTTCATCGAAAGGGAACTATATCCGTTGCTCCAGTATGGTAGTTTTAGCGAATTCAGAAAAATATTTTAAAGTAACTTTTACAGGTCTTCGCCGATCCTATAGTGAACTAATGGTCTACGAGGTAAAATGGGCGAGTTATAGGGAATCAAACTAAACGACATTTGATACAGATATATCAACAGGAGAGCATACTAGGAGAGAAAATTATACTAGAATAACTTCATATCTTAGTATTAATTCCGAGATCCTGTTTGCTAATAATTCATCAAGAACGTTTATGAAATATTGGATTATCAAATTCCTTAAAATTACGATCTGAGCAGATGATTGCATGCCACTGCACTCTGGTTAGTAGAATCGGTACAACATGAGCATTAGTACAGAGTGAAACAAGGAGAATTTGTATAGTTAACTTGTGGCTTAATGGTTAAAGAGATGGATTTAAGATTCGAACACTGATGGTTCAAATCACGGCAGGCGACTTTTTTCTATTTCTTTCGTTCCTTCTTCACTGTTATATGTTGACACTGAAATTTGTTTAGTATGGGCTTGCGCAAAATTCTTTTTCTCCCATTGTACACTGCGTGTATACTGTGATATGTTGACACTGAAATTTGTTGCATGAGGAAAATCCCTATTCTTCTATTGATTACATTAACATCTGATAAGAAGTTAGTTCAGTATCAGTTCAGTTGCATTACATGAAATGCTTCATGAAACATCTTTACAGTTATGCTGAACTTGCCGATAAGCATCTGATTTATGATGCAGCACAAGGTAATGGCGTAAGAGCTGCTGCTATCCTCACCGAACAACCTTGGAGTCTGTTGATAGGCGTTTGCGGGAGCATGGGACGTTGAAGGTAAACAGAGTAGACGTCGGTGCAAGATGTACGCGCCGCTCTTGCAGATTTTGAAGAAAATGTTCTTCATAGGGTGAAAAAGGAACCTTCTACAAGTACTCGTGCTATCGGACGTGTAATGGGTAGGAACCATCAAAGTGTATGGGAAGTCCTGCATGAAGACCAGCTCTATCCCTTTCACCTGCAAAAAGTACAAGTCTTACAGCCACTGGACTTCGCTCAACAGACCCTATTTTGTAATTGGGCTTTGCTGCAGCCACTGCACTTCTTTTCCTCGGTATTATTCACTGATGAGTCAGTATTTAACAGGAATGGGCTGATTCTGAACTCGAAGAACAATCATGTGTGGGATTATGAAAATCCTCACGCCATCTTCCAGAGGAGTCACCAGCAGAGATTTTCGGTGAACGTATGGGTAGGCATAATTTCTGACCACATCATTGGCCCCTACTTTCTTCCCCAGAGATTAAATGGTGCCATTTATAAGACTTTTTAGAGCACGTCCTACTTACATTACTAGAAGAAGTTCATCTCCACATCAGGATTAACATGTAGTTTCAGAACGATGGAGCTCCTCCCCATTTGTCGGAATGTGCGAAATCATTTGGATGGAGTGTATCGTGGCCGTTGGATAGGAAGAGGTAGTGCAGCTATGGTGCGGCCACCTCGCTCTCCAGGTCTCAGTCCACTTGATTGTTTTTTGTGGGGACATCTGAAAACACTGGTGTATGCGACCCCTGTTGATACAGATGATCTGTTAGTTGCACGCATAATCGCAGCATGTGATGTGATCCGTGAGACACCTGGTATCTTGAACGGGGTACGAGAATCCTTTCGTCGCTGATGTCGTCTGTGTTGTGAGAATGAAGGTGGCCAATTTGAACAATTTCTTTAATGAGTCTGCAGGTGCTTTACCTTTTTTTTCTGGTTTACTCAAATGCATTGTTTTTATTTCCCAATAACATTGTGTATGCCATGTGTACATATACTATACCTCTTCATGTTATTAATCACGGCACTATCATTTATCTAAGTACATAAGTACTGCACAGTACAATTACACATGTTATTTGCGAAACCTATTGCACTCTACAGTAATCGTATTATTATTACAACCTTTCAAACAATTGTCTGTACAACGCACATAGATAGTTTTGTAACTCGTGTATTGTGCCGACATTCCATTACCGTATTCTGTAAAATAATGAATAAACAATTAATCCAGAAGTAAATCTACGCACATAACTAATTACAGTACGTACTTAATAAAGGAAGAACAAAAAAACATTACACGTACTGTAGAGAGTTTCGAACGTTATGCATAAATCTTATATTTGCGTCGATATTAGACCGCTATAGCCACTGAGCTAAAGGTGCATGCTTGTTGCAAGTTACAGTCTCTGTATCATATTATTTCCATTTAAATTTGAAATAATCAGTGGCGTGCCAACCATTTTACAAATTGAATCATAAACTTGGACATTTTTATTCGTGGACCATTAGTTCATTATCTCAAAATGCTTATATAATACCCCCTATACGTAGCTAAATTTATGCGGTATAATTCATTTGCACCCTGTATGTATGTACGTATGTATGTATATATATATATATATATATATATATATATATGTGTGTGTTTGTGTGTGTGTGTGTGTGTGTGTGTCCGTTAATGCAGTTGCGGAAACAATTTTTGTTCTATCGAAGCCAAAGTTTGTTAATGTCAAAATCGGATCATTAGGTGTAAGAGTTCATCTGAAACGGAAATTTAATAATAACTCATGGGGTTAGAATGTTCGATATTTCACAATGAAACTCAGTATATGATATTAAAATAAAGAAAATAAGGTACTCTCAAAAAATCAGTAGGAGTTTAGCTGAAACTCAAAATTAAAAATTAACTCTAGCAATCGCCCTGTTTGTTTGGTCGTAGAGTATATAAACAGTTTAATTAAAACTTAAATTTGTCAATGTATCCCATAAGATACACTAATTTAATCTATTTAATATTTTCAATAAAGTAATGTGAAAATGAATAAGATAGGCCTATTATTAAATTGGTGTCAAATTATACAACAATATGCATACCATTGTAATAATATTGTGAAAAGAAAAATTAATGTCTGAACTAGGAATCGAACCGTAGATCTCTCGTTCTCCGTACGAGTGTGCAGCCCACTACACCATACTAGACATGACACAAACATTAACAATTATTTTCACATATGTTCAGACATTAATGTTTCTTTTCACAATATCATTATAATATTATAATATGATCCATTATTGGAACTGTGTTAAAATAACAGTATTGGGAAATGTTAAATCACAATGATTACTGCTTATAAAAGTGGTGGTGTAAAATTCTCAAATACAGATAAGTTACTTCTAAACGAAGCCGGCCTTTGGCCTTAGTAGTGACACCTACCTGGCAGTGGACGGAACGAGAATTATTGATTTGTATATGTGGAAAGAATTGTTAATGTTTATGCCGTGTCTAGAATGGTGTAATGGGCTGCACACTTGTAACGGAGAACGAGAGGTCCATGGTTCGATTCCTGGTCAGATATTAATTTTTATTTTCATAATATCATTATAATGTTATAATATGATCCATTATTGGCACTGTGTTAAAACAACAGTAAAAATTGTTAAATAACATCGATTACTGCATATAAAAGTGGTGTAAATTTCTCAAATATAGATACTTCAAAATGAAGCCGGCCGTTGGCGTTGGTAGTGACACATACCTGGTAGCGGACAAAACGAGAATTATAGATTTGTATATGTGGAAAGAATTGCTAATGCTTGTTCCATGTATATAATGGTGTAGTGGGCTGCACACTCGTACGGAGAACGAGAGATCCACGGTTCGATTCCTGGTTCAAACAATTTTTCTTTTCACAATATCATTATAATATAATATGATCCATTATTGGCACTGTGTTAAAATAAGAGTATTGGGAAATTTTAACAATATGCAAATAGGTAATAAGTTACTGTTATGGAATATTTGTTTTTATTGTAATCCGACACTTTTAAGTAAGCTGCCATAAGGAATTGCGTCCCTCGAATTTAACAAAATAAAAAAATATATTTTTTGTAAAGCAGCGAAGTGGGAATATAAATTCGACTTGCTGAGGAAAACACTACGCTTAGTTTATGCAATTCCTGCGCGACATATTTTTATGGAATGTAAAAGAATGTCTTAGTTTGAAAAAAGAGGCTTTTCAACAAAGTTTGTCAGTCCTTTCACGCGCACATTTCAAATTCGACTCTAATAATCTTAGCTGTTAAAGAATATTTAGTTCTTTAATCAGATTGGGAAGGCAAACTGTTATGAGCACCGTTACCTGAATATTTATTGGGCTAACCCAGTATTATGAGATGAGTGGGTTGAAAGTCCACTCTACGGTGTAATGCATATCGTAGGTTGTCTTCTAGGTCTGATGCACCAGGTTCTACTCCCATGACCTATATTGCCATTTTTGATTTGGACCCGTGGTCGCGAGAGGGTACTACAACTCTCCCCGTTGGTCCCTTCTGTCGTTTTTTTTCTCAGGCTACGAGTCATGAGGTAGGACCCTTGTGAGCTCCCTGCTAGATTTCCTCAAACGTATATTTTCAACATCTGTGGAAAATAAACCAAACTATTTCCCCCTAACATGTTATGAGATGAAGGGTGATGTGAAATTACTGAATATGCAGTAAAAATACATGAAGAGGAGGGAATCATAAATGGAGAGCGTTGGTGGGACGAAATTTGGGAAATGGGAGAACCCCGAGAAAAACCAAAAAATCCCGTTACGGCCCACTATCAGAACCCCTCTCCAATAGCCAGAATTCCAATCTGGGATCCCAGTCTGGGCAGCCGCGCGCTAGCCACGCGTCTACCGACAAGAAATAAAATAAAATGAAATAAAATAACAATAGCAATAAAGTGAACGTATAGTGTTCCATTTATAATTTGACATTGTTTATACTTTACTAGTCACTCCTTTTATAATAACAAGTACAACATTACTAATGCAGCGCTCATGTAGGTCAAATATGGAAGTTCTCTATGTCGGATTATACATCCTTTTGCGTGTAGGTATCGCTACATAACAAACACCAGCACAAAGATATACATTGTTGGTGGTCATTATAAAAGTAATAATATTTTTGATATTGCAAATCGTCTTTTACCCGCCTACAATCAGTTTTACTTTCAACGCTGTTTCGTCCACAGTGCTCTTTTCCGTAATATCTTAGAGATGTTCGACGCTGGTGAGTAGGGTCTGAAACGCATGCAATCAGCGATATTCTAAATATGAATCTACTTTTAAAAAAATGGAAAAAACAGAGTCTCTGGAATAGGTTTCTGCTGTTCAGTGATATCAACCAATTCAATTTGCCTCGGTACTTCGGAGCTGTGGTGCCGCGGATTTTATTTAATTATTTAATGTCGATTTAGAAATCAGCGTGTGTTGTGGCAAAAATATCCAGTAATTTACTAAAGAAAGTCCATTAAGATTATAGAATCTTCAGTCAACTTAAACAACATTTTTATTCAGATGTGAATTCGCGCGGCAAAAATCAACAAATACTAAATTATTTAAAGCGTAATTTTGTAGCGAAATGCTGAATAGGTATGAATTTAGTATTAAGACTTAAATTAAAATTTTAATCTGAAAAGTTGTATAAATAAATAATAGTTTTAAAAATCTAAAAGAACACGCTTTATTAGAAAACTAAAAAATGAAAAATAATTTTAATTTCCAATACGCTTGGGATAAAATAAAGTGGTCAACAAAAAAATCATCTCCAACACATATAGAATAAAATTAAAGTTATCAAACAAAAATAAAATAATTTTACCATCAAAAGCGTGGGGTGCTCTATATAAATTAATATATTTGATAATAAACAGATATTGGTAAAAGTAAGCTCTCTAAGAAGAAAATATAAAAATTATAATAATCACTGCACGCTTTTGATGGTAAAATTATTTTCTTTTTGTTGATAACTCTAATTTTATTCTATATGTGTCGGAGATGATTTTTTTGTTGACCACTTTATTTTATCCCAAGCGTATTGGAAATTAAAATTATTTTTGATTTTTTAGTTTTCTAATAAAGTGTGTTCTTTTAGTTTTTTAAAACTATTATTTATTTTTTATTTTTTAGTTTTAATATTTTACAGAATAAGATAAAAATGTAAATATCTTTAAATTCGATACTATTGTAGTATGAGCTAAAAGTAACACTCTTCTATAAAAAAACCCTCCCAGCCGGATTTGAACCAGCGACGTATTGATTACTGACATTATATAACACGAAGAGTTCACTGCTCTACCAACTGAGCTCTTACAACTATTGACTAAAAACTCGACAAGTCCGCAACCTATTATACCAGTTTTAATTTTTCTTATTTTTGGATGATTCTGGCCAGGATTTTAAAAACAAAATATGAAATTATTGTATTGTCACGGGTCCTCTACACGTATGCAAAGTTTCAAGTCGATCCAATGTTTCTAAGTGGGTGAAAATCGCGTTGAAAAATTCCGTTACATTGATACAAAAACACTGTTTTCGATTTTCTGATGATTATGGCCTGGATTTTAGAAAATAAATATGAAATTATTGTATTGTCACGGGTCCTCTACAAGTATACAAAGTTTCAAGTCGATCCAATGATTTTAAGTGGGTGAAAATCGCTTTGAAAGAATCCGTTATATAGATAGATAGATACAGGTCAAGCTAATATAAAGCGTGTAAAAAAGACAGAAACAAAGCTAAACAGATAGTTCGATAAGCACATAATAAATCATGGGAGAAATTTATAAGTCACATAGATTATGATGTCCATAGAAGACAGGCATTTGCATATAAAGTAATGAAACACATGAACAAAAGCCAAAAAGATACTGCAAAAATAAATAACATTCAAGAACAAGAATGGATAAAATATTACAAGGATTTATGGTTTCCAGAAGACAAAGATGATATGTAAATAAATTAAAGCAAAAATATCCAAAATGCAGACATGATTACGATTCAGGAATTACAACAGCATTAAAGGAATCAAATGATAGAAGAGCAACAGGTCCAGATAAAATAAATATGGAACTTTTAAAATATGGAGGCATATTCCTGCATTTTAGAATATTACATCTATTGAATCAATGTTGGCAATACTATGAAATACCAGATGAATGGTAAGTACCAGAAGTAATGTAACTTTTTAAGAAAGGCGATGGATATTAATGCAAAAATTATAGAGGAATCAGCCTTCTCAATGCGTTATATAAAATATATAAGTGATCCCACAACACGCACGGAGGCCCTTGGGGTAGTAGGAGGTTAAGACTCCCACATTTTTTAGACAATCGGCACTTTATGTCAGCCGGGTTGTCAGCCCTGCGTGACGGCCGCCTTTACCCCCAGAAAAAGCGTCTGGTACTCATTTCCGTTAGAGGCTGAGTCGACCCCAGGGCCATAGTGCCGCCAGAGGTTTTGGGTCAGTTTAAAAAATCCTGACCCCAACGGGACTTCAACCCTCGACCCTCCGGCTTGTAGCTCAGTGCCTTAGCCACTACGCTACGACGTGCCCCTATATATATGCCATAATTATAAACAAAAGAGTAAAAGTAATAGCTGAAGCACTCCTAGGAGAAGAGCAGAATGGTTCCAGAAAAGGACGATCCATAACAGATGATGTATTTATTTTACAACAGTTGTTTGAGGAAAGGAAAGAATTTAATTTAGAGACACATATTGCCTTCGTCTATTTTGAAAAAGCATTTGAAAAGTAAACGTTTGTGCTAGGATGCCTGGATAGCGTAACTGGCAGCGCACTAACGTATAAACATGCTGTAACGACTGGGACAGCCGAAATGCTGACCACATTCACCCCAATACTGGCTAGATGATCATACAGATATATGATTAACACACGTGGGTATGGGACAAATAGCCAGCTGGTAGGTTAAGGGCCGTCTAGGCCACTCGCGCCTTGGAGTTGTAGTAACAGTATTATGTATATATATGTGTGTGTATATATATATATATATATATATATATATATATATATAGGCCCTATATATATAGGCCCTATATTTTTTCTTCTTCTTGTAAGCCCATGTTTCCCTTAACAGATATTTAGGCGCTCTCCCCTTACAGGGAAGAATTTGACCCATACTAATTTAGTTACAATTGTTTTCGTATAGATGTTTTCGTATAAATGTGTAGTCCGTGGTCAGCGTTCCGCCTCATACTGACATCTAGGAAACCAAGGTAGTACTAGGACGGGAAAATTCGGTAAATTTTGCTTAGAGGCCTTTTCATTCAGGCTTAAGGATGCTTTACGAGCCTGAAAATCTTCAGACTCGGGACCCACGGCTTAAATTCCATCCCGGAGGACTTGCTCCTTGGATTTTCCCCATCCTAAAAAATCCATCGACCCCGGCCGGGTTTCAACCCGCGATCCTCGGGACCACAGGCAAGGAGCATAACCACTAGTCCACCGCGGCCGGTGTGTTACACACGCACGCACACACACACACACACATATATATATATGTGTGTGTGTGTGTGTGTAACAGTAATAGTAGTAATATTGTACACACCGGTAAAGGCGTTTAAACACATCACGTCATTAATGTGGCAATTTAAAGCTGAGCTTGAGAGAGCCGAAAAAATTTACTTATAGGTCTCTTATTTCAGGCTTAAGGTTCTCTTACGAGTCGTATATTTATGAGACAGTATCCACGATTTACTTTCTATTCGAAGAAAATCATACTCGAAGATTGCATGTCCAGGGAAGAAAACTCCTTCCACCAGACCGGGGTTAAAGTCGGGATCTTCGAAACCAGAACGAGAAGGGTAACTAGTAGATCACCGGAGTCGACATTATGAAATTAACTTATACCCGTATTTGTAGGTATTTTTAATGTAGACTCTTTTTCCCGTCTAAAGTCGGATTAAAGTTATCATATTCATAAATCTAAATGTTCCAGGATTGTCGATCATCTTGTAAAAGTAATACATGATGAAGAATTTACAAGGGTGCTTTCAGTTTCATCTTCTCTCTCTCTCTCTCTCTCTCTTTCTCTCTCTCTCTCCTCTCTCTCTCTTTCTCTCTCTCTTTCTCTCTCTCTTCTCTCTCTCTTCTCTCTCTCTCTCTTTCTCTCCTCTCTCTCTCTTTCTCTCTTCTCCCTCTCTCTTTCTCGCCTCTCTCTCTTCTCTCTCGGCTCCAATCTCACCCCCCCCTCTTTCTTCACGTTCCCTCGAGTATCTCTAGCAACTCTCTCTCGTCGATCCTCCTCCTCGTGCTTTCTCTCTCCTCTCTTTCTCTCTCTCTCTCTTTCTCTCCCTCCCTCCCTTTTTATTGCACAATATTAAACCATGAAAAATGAAGGTGACGAAAAAAAAGGGTTTATCAATTTGGACAGAAGAAGAGAGAGTTAAACCTATATTTTACTAATTCAGAAGACAGTTCGAGTTCTATGGAATAAAATATAATTATTTAGACTAGTGTCAAGATTGAATAAGCAGGGAAGGAAATTTATGACGAGTTCAGTTCAAATTTTGGAGGTACCAGAGCGACTTCGTTGTTCGTCACTTTACAAGAGTAATCCTTTTTTAATTTACATTTCCGAACAAAGCTAATATTTAAGTTAGATTAGTGACATTCAGACGATTAATCGAAATACGGAAATCTGAGTTTATGAATACGAAAAACATCAATCCTTTATTAATCCACCGGGCAACTCCTCTTAAGACAAAGACCTAATAAAAATCTGCGAATGCGAGCCCTGGTTATTGATAAAAAAATCACTATAAAACATAAAAATATTGATAACATTTAAAACAATATTTGTCTACTGCTGTACCCTAAAATCGGATTGATTTTCATTATTTGTACTACTGTTCAATAGGCCTAAATAACATGCATCTACGTGTTTTGAACTCTGCATAGTCATTATCCAAATCAATATCTCATGAATTGGATATAACTTTCTTTTACACTTTTCAATATACATAATTATGTGAAAAAAGATTTCTTTGACGTAAAAATAAGAAAATGTGCATGCATTTATGAGCTCAAATTATTTATATATGAGTAAAAAAAATAAAGTATCTTATAATGTAACGACTCTGTTAAGCATTTTATATTAATTGTTCATTCATATATATTTTCCAACTTTTCACCCTACAGTGAAAATCGGAGATTGAATTTCCGTGAATAAAAAAATATATTTGAACAAATAACCACGCAACTTACGACTTATATACAATATATTGGTTATTATAACTTGGTGACAAATTATACAAATCCCAGTAATATGAATAAAATATGACCTTATTACAGAAGTTAGTACAAATATCTAAAAACCTGGGAAATACGACTTTAAAGAGAATAAAAATCACTAAATCTTCACCAGAAGACCTATATAAATGATATTCACTTATTCGATAGTTATGAATATTTAAAAAAAGATAACATGCCATCGGAACCCACCTCTATACACAACAAAGGTCTATTCTTACTGAAAATATTTTTAGGAATATTTATTTTAACAAAAACCACTAGCAAAAAAATATTTGTTCATCAATCATCACGTTTATATCTGGGTTCTTCATTTATAACCGAACGGGCACACGTCGTTTTGCATGTGTGGGTGTGCCACAGCCGGTTTGTTCCTATATATACTCCGCGCGCGAAGCAGGTATAAAAAGCTTACCTTACAGAAGATACTGGAAATGTCGTCCACCCCCGACTAAAACAGGCATTATATCGAGAAAAAAATCATTCTGATTCACTTGATTAAGTTGGGTCACTGTAATGTTTCCGATTTCATTTTGTTTCAGTTCTTCCAATATATGAGGATTTGTCTCGTAAACTTAGTCTTTCAGGTTACCCGGCAAGTAAAAATGACACACTGTTAGATCAGGGAAGCGAGAGGCCATACGCCAGCACTAATCACTCTATCTTGAAACACTTCCCTAATTTTATTCATGGGCTCCTCTGCTATATGAGCAGTAGCAGAATCGTGTTGAAACCATCCATATGATTTGTGTTCTTCTGTTAGTTCACGAAAAAATGGGGTCAACATGTAATTTAGGTACGTTTCTGCATTTACAGTCTGCTCGTAAAATATTGGTCCGATTATGCGTCTAGCGCTAACAGCACAGTATAAGGTAATATTTTTATACATGCTTTACGCGCGGAGTTTATGTAGGAGCAAAGCCGGCTGTTGCACACCCAACCGCGGATAGGCAAAACGCCGTGTGCCTATTAGGTTATAAATGAAGAACACTATAGCCTTTAATAGTCTACAGTTTGACCCTTTTCAACCAAACTTCAAAATTGCAACTAAAAAATTACAATATAGCCGAATTAAATAACCGTAACATAAATCCAATAGGAAAAATGGAATATTGTTGACTTTTTCATAACTCGAGAGAGTTTAGAGCTCATAATTGTCCTAAAAAATTGAAATGTTAGATCGCTCATTAGTGGATAAATTCCATCTAATTAGAGATAGAATTTTATCAACAGCAGCAAATAACATTTAAATCGTTATTTTGCTCGCTGGCAAGAAGAGCAAATCAAGCACCGTGTTCCACAATTTGTAAATATTTTAACATTATGCAGAAGTATTATCATTAAGTCCAGGACTTCTGTGAACTAAAACCATGATTACGTTTAAATACCAGGCTTCCTGAATTATAAACAATTTCATCTTCTACCCCGTCCATCCTTTTTTGCGTCCACTGTTTGCAGTCGTTGAAGAATGATAATTCAGGGTTGACAACTGTCTCCTGTTTATTATAACTTGTACTACTTTGACTAGGAAAATTTTTGTTGCCATTGTTTAAAAATATAATTGGTTTTACAAAATATGCAAAATTATATCCTAGACATGTTGTTACCGATTCCTTGGAAACTACATACACTACGTATTTTAAGAAAATTATATTTCTAAAATTTAATAATCACTTTCACAAGTTATTTTCATAAGTAGAAACATTTTTATTACTTATGCTTTGTTATACTGTTTTCATAGTATCTGTTGTCATCTCTTGTGTCTATCAGTCGGTTTTAATTCGTTATCTATTATTTTAATAACGTATTTAGTTAATTTGTTACTTATATAAGCATACGTTAATAGGGCAGCCCAATTACAGTTTTCAATATTATATTATTTTCCATGTATATATTATTTACTTAAGCGTTTTTTATATTTGTATCTAGTTTTATTTCATACGGTTTCTCATTTGATTATATTATTTTACAAACTCCTAAAATAACCGAAAAATTGAGCATTATATCATTCTATACTCTTCTGTTCACAAAAAAAAAAACGCAACTGCCACAACGTATAAAGAAAAATTGCATAAATAATCAGAATTTAAAAGTACATAATTAAGATTGTTCCATCCATCCATAGTAATTCTGACCGAGGGCAGGTCTTTCACTGCAATAATAGCATTTTCATGCTATGCTTTGCAGCTTTACCAGGGAATTGTAGGTGTGGTAGCTTCCCGTTGCTCTCCTCACCGGTCAAGGATGGTGATAAGATGGTGATGATGATGGCCGGACGACTTTCGGTGACCGTTGGGCCCTAAGCTTCCTGACATTTATCTTACAGGTGAGGAAAAACCTCGAAAGAAACCTCACCCAGGAAGCTTGTCCCGACAGGGGTTCGAACTCGGGCCCGCTGCGTGAGAAGGCAGCACGCTACCTCGAGACCACAGTGTTGGACTTAAGATTGTTATATGAACATAAATAATAAGTCAATATAATAATTATTTATTTGACTATAAAGCTAACTAAAATGGTTTCAAAATACGTTTCAAAATGGTTTCGTACATACACTATTTTAACAGATATGATACAATTTCCATTTATTATGCCAATAAAAGTAAATATTGAGTTGGTCTTAATTTATCCCATTAATAGAAATTATATTGCAACTACTGACTATACATTCATAACTGTGAGTTTTACAATTTTAAACCTGTTGCTAGCATATATTCTTTGATATTACTATTTTTATTCCTATATTGCCTTGAAATACTCATAATAACTTCAGTATTATACACAGGTCATTTCATTCTTAGAACAGTTTTCTTACATTGTACGAATTGATAATTCGTTCCAAAAACACATCAATTAACCCATAAAACCCCATTTGTATTCCCTCTAATGTAATTTGGCTCTACATAATAATTTTGATTTTAATACATTTTTACACGTGGAGCTCAGGTAATTAGTGTTGTAATGTGTCGAGTTTCGAGAAATGTTCCGCATTGTTGTTCCGTTTCTCGAAGTGCAGCCTTTTGAATGTGCCTACAGCGAAGACTTCCGATTCTCAAAATCTCGACTTGCAGAAGACGAATCTTTTCAAGGTTCAAGAGCGGCATCTGCTCGCCCTGTCTGGAACTTCTGCGTCTCGCGTAAATAAGCGGGAGAAGATGCGAAAATTAATTGTGAAGGACTTAAGGTGAAGACTGTATCAGTGATGTATGAAGAGAAACTTAAGCGATATTGTGAAACATTAACGACCTTTACAGCGCGTTCGTAGCTCGGCCGAACCGTTCCGCTGCGGTTTTGGAATGGTGAGGATTGGCGCGCCTTCCGTCAGAGTTACATGTACGCGATGCGTCAGTCGAGTTAGATCTGTCGTGAGCAAATATGTCTGTGCGCGTGTTTAGAGTAAATTGTGTTGTCTTTTGGTGACAAATTCTCCATTAATAATGGAAGAGTACAATTCAGAACAACGTATTTTTCTGTATGATGCGTATGTGAAATACTCGTTTGCAAGAAGGTGTCAACATCGGTTTGCAGGTGAACGAGATCCTAGTAAGTCAACTATTCATGACATTGTCAATAAATTCAGGCGTACAGGATCTTTTTTGAACATGAAACGTGTTCAGCAACGCTGTGTGCTGACAGAACAGAAGCTTGATGAAGTAGGGGCCCGGTTAGAACACTTACCCCAAAAATCATTGCGACGTTCAGAACAAGTGGTTAACATATCCAAGACGCCAGTTTTGAAGCAACGAAACTTCTGAAACTTAAGCCGTACAGAGACAGAGTAACTGTACTTCATGCTTTACAATAACAAAATGCTGTAAGTAGAGTTAATTTTTGAATTTTTTTTTTCTGTCCGTTCATAATGGCTACGTGGACCCAATTTTAACCTTTTTCACTGATGAAGCATGGTTTAATTTTCACGGCCACGTTTCTACTCAAAACAATATACAGGGTGTCCACAGTGAGATTCCCTCATTTCAAACAAACATAACGCAAAGTAAATGTTGTGTACTATAATTACTATACACGAAAATGATAATGTAACTCATAAAGTTTTAATTTTGTGATTATAACAAACTCTAGTTGAGTGCACTTGGACATGCGCGCCTCGGGTGCACGAAGAATATCCAACCTATAGTCAATTTCATGCCATGTGTTGAACAACATGTCTTCTGTCACAGAGTTTATAACATCTCTAATGCGTTGTTTTAAGTCCAGTACATCGTTCATTTTTGTGGCGTACACTATCTTTGACGTACCTCCACAAGAAGAAATCTAATGGGGTAATGTCGGGGGAACGCGGAGGCCAAGGAATGGGACCACTACGGCATATCCATCGACCTGGGAATGTGTCTTTTAATAACTGTCGGACATTAAGGTTCCAATGGGGTGGGGCACCATCCTGTTGAAAGATTATTCTTGGCTACATGGGTGCTATCTGTGGCACAGCGAAGTTCTCCAACATATCCAAATAAATGTTACCAGTGATCGTATTCTCTTTTAAATAAAAATGGCCCAACAATTTGATTTTGCAGAAGACCGCACCAAACATTTACCTTTGGGCTGTAACGAATGTGTGCTATGAATGTATGGGGATTTTCTGAACCCCATATCTCTAAACATCACGCGGGATAAAAAGGTTTCTTCCTCAGCAATGAGATCCAGCATATTGATTGAAAATGCTTCTCGTTTTGGTGCGTCATCAGGCTTGATTTCCTGCACAATTTGAACCTTGTGTGCATACAATCGCAGTCGACGGTGAAGAACTTTGTGAACTGTCGGCCGTTTCATACCAAGTTCTCTCGCTGCTTGTCTTTATCGACTTCCGTGGACTCCTTTCGAATGACCTCCGCACATTTTCTACTGTCTCTTCCTGGATTCTGGGTTTACCACCACCGTGTCCTTTCGAAACATTGCCGGTCGCCAAGAACTGTTTACACCAACTCCTTATATTCTTGGGTGATGGAGGATCCTTATTATAAACACGACGAATGTTTCGTTGCACTTGAATAATGGATTTCGTTTCAGCATACCACCAGACAACCTGGGCACGCTGGTTTGGAATCTCCATTTTAGAAACAATAGTTTGTTGCAGCGCCACTACGGATATTGTGCGTACTACAACATTACCACATAAACTTTTTGAGTTGCTGTATCTGCTCCTTCAAGATTTACAGTTTTAAACCTATAATAAGAAAATTACAGACTTTTGAAATGAGGGAATCTCACTGTGGACACACTGTATATTGGTGAACCGAAAATCTCCATATTATTTACGAAGTTTCTCATCATGCTGCGTAAGTTGGGGTTTGGTGCGCAGTGAGTGCGTGTAGAATAATCGGTCCAATATTTTTCGATACAACAATTGATTCACACGTTTATATAAGCCTAACTTCAATATAAAATATTTTTTCCCGCAACTAACAAGAAATGAACGATTGTGTGGCTGGTTTCAGCAGGATTCAGTAACAGCGCACACTACTGCGAATTCTATGCATGAATTGCGAAGTGTGTTTGGTGATATTAAGTAATCGAGGATAGTGGCCACCTCGTTCCCCTGACTTATCGCTATCCGACTTTTGTTAATGGGGAACGTTAAAGAATAAAGTGTACGCATCGAATCCGCACACGTTACAAGCATTGAAGGACAACATTACGAGAGAAATACAGGCAATCCGTCAACGTAAACTTTTGCGAGTAAACCAGAAATGTTGTTGGAGATATAGGGAATGTGTTCGCCTTCAAGGTCATCACTTTCAACATCTGTTATGATGCAGGTAATCCTAATGTAAGCATCACTTTCAACATTTGTTGTGATGCAGGTAATCCTAATGTAAGTTAGTACAGTAATAATTTTAGTTCAGTAGGTAGTGCTCCGTATCAATGACTTGCTGGTCGTGTACGTGTAACTCTGGCAGAAGGCGCGCCAATACTCACCCAGTCCAGGGCCGCCCGCCGCGGAACGGTCCCACAGAGGTACGAATGCATTGAAGAAAATACTTACAGAATAATAAGTATAAGTGATTGTAGGAGAATTATTGTGAAACTACAGTAATATAGATTCCGCAAATATTAGTGCAGTTTTGTTGTAGTTGAAGGAATTCAAAGGTGTATTTAATGAGGCGAAGAGCCAATGTCCTGTCTCTTGTTGATATCTATAGGGAAATAAACGCAATCAAATTACTTTGATTAAGTAACTCCCACAAAGCAGCAATTTTGCTCCATGTATTATTTAGTTTGATTGACATTTATTTATTATAGCCTTAGTTTAGTAGTGATATTTTATAAGCATTCTTCTTCTTCTTCTTCCTTCCAAGTATTAGGCCAAGGCCTGTTACGATCCTATAGAAAAGTTTCCCTCCAGCGTTTCATAGGACGGCCCAGTGATCTTCGTCCTCTTTGTATATAATTATAAACAGCTTTGGGGATCTGATATGAACTCATTCTTTCAAGATGGTGTTTCCAATTTAGTTGGTACTGTTTAATATATTCCAAAATTGGCGTAGTCTTCAATTCTCTTTGTTATAAGCATTCTTAAATAAAAAAAAATATATTTCTCTTCCGGTACTTCGATTTAGTTCGATGATAACAGTAAGGTATAAGCATATTATGATTTGTTTTGAAGTTCAGTTGGACGGACATATCTAACAATTCTGAAATAGCTCTACAAACTTCATGTAAACCTTAAATAAGAATAGAGGGAATGACTAGGTATGTCACTTTTTGTCGAAATTAAGTTTGATGTAACATTAGATTCTTCTTGTAAAGCACAATTATGCAGAAGTAAAACAATAAACGTTAACATGTATTCATGGGTTTATTTTTATCTCCAAAATTTGGTATACGGATAAGGAAGAATGAATGTTGTACAATATAAAATACTTTTTCTAGGTTTCCGTGAACCCATAAAATATTATTGCTCTTCGTTATATTATGCAATCCACAGTTTAATGTTTTAAAACAGTATTTGATAACTCTTCTGACAAAGCGATTACATTACATTTGCAGTTCACTCCATGCATGCTATGATATATATTATATAGTTTGAGTTTTTTTATTCCTATTATTCACAATTAAAATGAAAATGTGCTTTTTACAATGTTTTTTTACTTCATGTATGGCAATGGCAATATTATTAATTTCCTACAATTAGTACACTTGCATTCAACTGTTTTAAGTTTTCATGATTATCTTAATATATAAAAATTACGTGTCACGTTGTTTGTCCGCGATGGAATTCTAAACTACTGAACCGATTTTAATAAAATTTTGCACACTGTGTGCTGTTTGATCCAACTTGAGACCTACGGTTGTTTATAACTACATTTATAGTCGCATTATTTTTTATTGCAAAATATTTGTTTATTATTTAACAAAGAGTTATAATTATCTGTGAGTTCCATACGATTCTAACAGATGACGGTGTAAGGTAATTGGTTTATTATTTAACCAGGTGGCTCTGCTTTCTGTTGCAACCGCGAATTTCAATTGAATTACAAATATTGATTATTTCATAATTTAAGTGTGTTCAGTGTTTATTTTAATTTCAATATATTGATAATAATATTAATTTCATGTGTAAGTATTAGTTTTAAGTAATCTGGCTGACAGACAGCAACTTAATTTAAATTTAACTGGACCGAGAAGGGACATTGAACAATATGGCGAATCAGTTCTAGAGACCATGAATGGTAAGATATCAAGTGAATTTCCGCAAATTGGTATAGGCCTATGTGACATAAATCTTACATTTAAGAAGAATGTCAATTTAAAAACATATGAAGGTCCTAAGGAATGGAATAACAGAACTGTAAGTAAGTCTTTTAGTTATAATAATATGCCTAATATTACAGAAACAATCTCCATTCCTCAATTAAATGAAAAACAAGATGACTATAATATATCACAAGATGATATTACTATACAGAGACTTCTTGATGATGATGAGAATCCAAACTGCCAACAAGTTCGTAAAAAAAAAAAACGAAAGTATAATGAAATCAGCAAGCCGCCTCAAAATATTCCATCAATAAATGTATATAATCCTTATGATACACTTATGGATGATACTGAGAATGCAGACAACATAAATTCATCTCAATCAACAAAACCACTTCCACATAAACCACCACCCATATTTATACCGGGTGTAGTTAACGTACCAGAACTAAACAATTGTGTAAAACAAAAACTTTCCGATTTAGATTTCTCACTTAGTTTACTACAACATCATTTAACGTATACCTTAGCCACATCTAGGCCCATCCGTCCACCCCTTGGGATACCTCGGCCGTCCTGACCATACTCCCAAGTCCTAGTTCTAGTCCTCCCTATCCTATTTTCACGTCCACGTTCAAGTTCTCGGTCTTTAAACCAACACCCCAGGGAGAGAGTGTTGGAGTTTGCAATCTGGGAATTGCTGAGCTACATAGTACATCAGGTCGCTCAATCCTGACGACCCCACAGTTGGTCCACGGGCTCCATGAGCCTAGGCGGGAGGACTGCTGTCGCAGATCCACCGACCATTCCCCTGTTCTGCCTCCAGGGACGTGTCCTGCAGCCGTTGTGAGACCGGCTAGGGCTACAAGCCCAACAGTGTGAGACTTTTAGTACATCCAGGTGCTCATCTCCTGGCGACCCCACAGTTTGTCGACGGGCCCGTAGGCCGAGCCAGGAACCAGTACAGTAGCTCCCCTCTGGACTGGTCCGAGCCGAGCCCTGGTGTGCCCCCAGGGACGCCTTCTGCAGCTGTTGTGGGCCAGCACGGAGCTCGCAAGCTCCAACAGATGAGCAACTAGTACGACAAGGCGCTCATCTCTTGCCTACCCCATTAATAGTTCACGAGTCCCTTGGACTTAACCGGGAGGACTGTCTAGCAGATCCACCGATCCTTCCCCCAGTGCACCAGCTGGGGACGTGTTTGGTTGCTGAAGTGGGTCCAGCCTGAGCATTAGTACGTCAGGTCGCTCAACTCCTGACGACCTCACAGATTGTCCTTGGGTCACTCGGTTCAAGAGTCGGCGCTAAGTCCCAAAAAGCCATAAAAAGACCGCGCTTCCTCCTTTCTCGAGCTTATCGACCTGGTGGTAATTCCCAGCATTAGCCCGGTATTGTCCCAACCAGCCCGTTCGCAAGACTAAGCCTAGTCGTGCCGCTGCTGTGAGTCAGCCCACTGAGCAATGTAGGCATCCAGGGAGCTCATCGCCCATGGTGCCCCCACAAAGGTCCTCGGGATTAACCAAGAGAAGGGAGCTTCTGATCTCCACAATCTCCCACCGCCTCGCCACGACGGCCGCTGCTCCCGCTGTGGGCCGGGATATTTGAGCTTTAGTACAACAGGGCGCTCGTCGTTAGCCACAGCAACGCGTGGCCGGGACATATATATATATATATATATATATCATCATCCGGTATCATGGCAGCTGCCGCCGTCTTCCGGAAACCAAACGCCATTCCTCTCTATCCATTCATTGATCTTCCTCCATTCCTCTGATATTCATAGCTGCTTGTACCCCTTCTATCCAAGTTTTCTTCGGTCTTCCTCTCTTCCTCCTTTCCATTGGGATCCATTCCATAACAATTTTTGGCAATCTTTGCTCTGGCATTCTTTTGACATGATCATACCACTGCAATCTTTTCTTTTCTATGATGTCTATATACATAAAACAAAGTCGAATTAGTTACACTATTTATAACTGAAGAACGGCTGGACCGATTTTTATGATCTTTGATTTGTTGGATTTGTTTCCGCCCCGAATAGCAGATAACTATTAAGACATCGGAAAAATTGACGTAAAAATATTTAAAGGCGATACGACGTTCGCCGGGCCAGCTAGATTAATATATAGTGGATTTATTTTCAGGGACTCAAGATTTGTCATTTTACATTTATCTGAATTATACGTCATGTATCTTCTTAAACGTTGAGCAAATGTATAAAGTAAAATGAATATTAGATGTGCAGGTGTAATAATAATAATGATGATGATGACGATCATGATGATATATATATATATATATATATATATATATATATATATATATATGTATATATATAGAATTTGAATCATTTCAGTTAATTAGAATAAAGCAATTTTTTATTACGATGTACTTTTAACCCCTCCTCACAATCGGCTCCTCTTAAATTCAATAGCAATGTTTTAATGAAAATCAAGACAAGAGAACGTAACAACTACTGCAAAACCTTATTTCAGAGAGAACTTTCTAATTAGTGAATTTAAGTATAAAAGTACTTACATTCTAACGATGTAATTCACAGCAATTCAACTTTGGTTTTACTCTTTGGTGGCGCAATTCATACATCCTGTAATAGTTCCACCATACAAATATATGTCACTATCTTATAAGATTTCGTTGCTTTTGATTTTCTCATTTTATCATTTAGTCATGAGAGTTTCAATAAAAACTCCTGTTGAAAAAATCAAAACGTTACACAAGTCACCGAAAAGAATATGCAGATTAAATTAAAAACTCTCCTTTAATCATGTAAGACAGCACCGTCGCAAAAGTTAATTCAAGAAATATATATATATATATATATATAAAATGTACAGGTGTTTCAGAAGTGATGGCCAAAAATTCACACGTGGAAACTGCAGGCCAAAAGTAGAAAAAAGCTCCAATATACACGGGTCCGCAAATCAACCGTTGTAGAGATAGAACACATTTTCAGTCGCGGTTCACCAGTGCCTAGGAACACATGTCATCTCTAAACTTCAAAGATGTTCAAAATGTTGTCCATGCATCTGAATGCTACATCGAACTCGTCTCTGAAATGAGTGGCGAATCCTGCCAGACAGTCTTGGAGAATTCTGTAAATGCTGGAAGACTGCTTCAATCCGCAAGCGTAATTTGATTAGTCCTTTATGGGAAGCCAGATATAATAAGAATATTTAAATCTCGTAGACTACGAAGAGCAGGACATGTGACATGAATGGGGAATGGAGTGGCATAGAAACTCCCTGTAGGAAAACCAGAGGGAAAGTAATCAGTAAGTGAGCCAAGAATGAGGTGGGAGAAATCATTGACATTGATTTGAGGAAGATATATTATACAGGGGTGATTAGATTCAGGATAGGGATGTATGCCAGTGACTTTGTTAGTTGGTGTCCTTTAACTACAATGAAACATATTGTTATTTGTTAATTCGTAGATTGCTTACTGTTTCACAAAGAACATTGTTTTTTTTTTCAATTATATAGCTCTATAACCAGTACCTCTATATACCCTGTTACTAATAATCCATATATAACTTTTATACAAGGTTAACTTTACATGGGAATCGTTATACATGCCTCCAGCCTTGTTTAAGGATTGTATAACTAGACAAAATGTCGGACTTCAAGATCAACTGATTGTTTTCTTATGATATTGAAGAAAGTTTCCTTAAATGTAACGCAAAATGCAACACTTTAACGGCTGTTTGATGGATGCATAGGACATAAATAATATTAATAAATATCTGGGTAGAAAAATAAAGCCATCATAAAGTGCCTTTTGTTACACTCATTCTCGATTAGGCCTAATAATATTTTTAAATTGAACATTGATTCACAAAAAGAATATGTTCTACTATAATTGTTGTAGACAAGATTTAATCTGAATGTAGTTTAAATACTTCATAATATTATTTTAACAAATCTTTCTTGCATTATTAAAACATAATACACATACCGATATAAAAAATGTATTTAATTATAGAGGTTCTATTATTGAAATAAGCTCTGTGTTAGCTTGATAGTCTTCTAGTTAGAAGTTCTGACTACAGTCCGTGTGGTACTAGGTTCGATTCCCGACCAAACTCCAATGATTTTTTTTTTTCGCTTAAAGCGTTATTCTGTTGTCGGTAACATTTTCTACTATTCTGAACGTTTTCTAAACGCATCTTAAAACACTGCTTACAGTTCATTAGTAATGGGAAAAAACTTTTATTAGTTTCCAAGAATTGTTCGAAATTCTTGACGTTAGATGGCAGCACATTATCTGTGAAACCAATTCTACGATATATTTGATATAGCGTAAAGGAAAATGTATATACATTAAAACACAGTTATTTTTTCCGTACCTCCCCAATTAGGGAATCTCTATTAATTCTTATCCATAATCATTTCTTACACAATTAATCGCTAATTGATGTTCATTGATTTCTGTTACAAACTGCACGTAATGTTGTTCTGACGTCATAATCATGACGAATATGTGACGTATTGTGTATAACGGTTGTATTGTTATATAGCTCCGGCGCAACGTTTATTAGTAAGGAAATTATACATGATCTACATAAGGTTTATGCATTGTATAACTAAACAATTGATGAAAGCCTGTATATGAGATTTTTATTAGTAAGACTGATGCAATTTATAATAACCTGTTATACATTTCCAGATTTATTCATGAATTATAATTTTTTTTAATGTGGAAAAAATGAGAGAGTATTCTCTGAGTTTTAATCTATTTATACAGGTCTTGGGTGAAATGCTTTATCCTGCATATCAAGGGAAAGTAAGACAAGTAGCTTTAAGTGTTAAACTATTTTGGAACAAAACATTTAAAGTGTTTATTTTAAAATTACAAAGACACGTTTTGTTGGGTGCTATTCCAGAAATAATGAAACATTAAAAGTTTCGATTTCGTGAAAATGACAAAACAAATAATAAATAATTGTAGATGAAATTTATTCGTACCGAGGAGGAAATGCTTATCAAAACAGATGAATTAAATATTTTTCCTTGTGTAGGTCTTTTGGTAAAACAGTTATTTGGAAGGTCACTAATTTATAATTTGCAATACAATTGAGAGAGAATACGCAATGTTAAGCTTAAAAACAAATATCCCACATACTTAGGATGGATGGCTGAAGGTTTTAAAATTTATTTTACCAGCGGGTTAATATGACAACCACCATGTTTTGTAATTATGGCTCATAAACTCCAAATTGGGTTAAATTTAAGTGTTGACACATTTATCTTAATTGCAAGATTATTTTAAATTGTTAATACGGGTAATTTCAGAACCTAAAGTTATTACTTACTTACTGACACCATCGAACCCGTAGATTCATGGCCGCACGGACATAAGCCCTCCATACATCCCTATCCTGAGCTAATGATTTCCAATCATTCCCCTGTATAATCGACTTCCCTCAAATCATAGTTAATGTTATTCTCCCACCTCATTCTTGGTCTACCAACTGGGCATTTTCCCTCTGGCTTTCCTAAAAGAAGCTTCCATGCACGCCTTTCATTCCCCATACGCGCAACATGTCTTGCCCAACGCAGTCTACGAGACTTAACTGTTCTTATTATATCTGGCTTCCTTTAAAAATTTTATAGTTCATTGTTATGTAGTTTTCTCCATTCACCTGTCTGTTGATCTCTATTTGGTCCAAAAAAATTTCCTAAGAACTTTATTCTCAAAAACTCGTAATCTCATTTCCTCCCTTAAAGTAAGAGTCCATGTTACGCACCCATATAATATAACTGGTAGATTTTTTTTTTTAAAGTGATCCCAAAACAGGCCTCAAAAGGCCCTTGGGGTAGTAGGAGGTTAAGGCCCCCACTTTTTCTAGACAATCGGCACTTTATGTCAGCCGGGTTGTCATCCCTGCATGACGGCCGCCTTTACCCCCAGAACATGCGCCTGGTACTTATTTCCGTTAGAGGCTGAGTCGACCCCAGGGTCATAGTGCCGCCAGAAGGTTTAGGTCAGTTTAAAAATCCTAACCCCAACGGGAATTGAACCCTCGATCTTCCGGCTTGCAGCGCAGTGCCTTAACCACTACGCTACGGCGTGCCCCCACTGGTAGAATAATAGTTTTATATATTTTCAGTTTAACGTTTTTTGAAAGGAGTTGGGACATCAAAAGTCTCTGTAATGCATAATAACATGCATTTCGAGAATTGAGCCTATGTTTAATTTCTTTGTGCATCTCATTCCTGTTTGTGATTATTGTTCCTAGCCATTTGAATTCAGCCACTTCCTCAAAATTTTCCTCATTTGTCATTAGCTGTCCATTTCCATTATATAATGTATTTCTATGTGTGACCATATATTTAGTTTTATTGGTATTTACTTCCAGTCAAAATTTCATAGTGGTACTCAATAGTGTGTGCGTGTTGGCCTTTAGTATCTCCCCACAATCACCCAATAGTACTACATCATCAGCATAAACAAATAGATTATTAATACCATTGAGTTGTAGGCCTTCTTCATCCTCTAAGAATTTGATGGCATGCTCTAGTACAAAATTAAATAGTAGAGGAGATAGTGCATCTCCTTGCTTCAACCCATTGTGAATTTCAAGAGTGTCCGAAAACTGTTTGCCAACACACACCCTACTCTTTTTGCCATTTAGACACATTCGTATAAGTCTAACTAACTTTTTAGGAATTCTGAACTCTAGCAGGGATACTATATAACTTCTCCCTCTAAATTGAATCGTATGCTTTTTTGAAGTCTTCATATTGTTGACGTACAGTACCATTATATTCCCATTTGTTTTCTAAAATCTGTCTTAAGCTAAAAATCTGATCTGTTGTAGACCTGTTTTTTTCTAAATCCACATTGATGATCTCCTATAATGTCATCAATATTAAGGGGTAAGTATGCTTACTAATATATTTGTTTGAATTTTGTACGAGCTTGAAAGTAATGAGATGCCCCTATAGTTGTTGCAATCAGTTTTAACTCCTTTCTAATATATTGGTACAATAATCAATTCTTTCCATTCAACTGGAAGAGCTTCTTTTTATCTCCAAATCATATTAAGCAACTGGCGTATCTTGTCCATCAATTTTTCTCCCCCTGATTTTATCAGTTCTGCTGGGATCTGATCTGAACCTGATACTTTATACAGCTTCAATTTTTCTATCGCCATTTCAACCTCTAATGCACTTGGTTCTATGATTAGCATTTTTGCTGTCTGTAAAATTATCCTCTTCAATATCCTGTTCTGTATGTATATTTAATAGTTGATTAAAGTAACTCTTCCATCTATTTAATATACTCCTGGAATCTGCAATCATATCTCCATTTTCATTCCGAATTATGTTTGTTCTAGCCTGAAACCCTTTCTTCTCTATCCTAATTCCGTGAAATAATTCTCTAGTGTTCCTATTTTTGGCATTCATTTCAAGATCATTAATCTTCTCTCTCAAATATTCCTTCTTTTTACTCTTTAGTAACCTTGTGGTTTCCTGTCTAACACTACCCAATTGCTCCAAATTTACCTCATTTGGCTCATATAACCATGTAATTTTTGCTTGCTTTCTTTTCTTTACAATGTCGGCACATTCCACATCAAACCATTTCTTGTTTTGCCTCTTTTTTTAAGTAACCAATGCTTTCTGATGCTGACAATTTAATAGTATCTCTTATAGCCTCCCATTCTTTATTTATATCAGTTTCTTCTTCATTTGCCACATTGTCATCTGAAGATTTCAGTACTTCAAATCTATTAACAATTTTAATTTGGTATTCTTGCCGCATTTCACCATTTTTCAAGTTTTTTAAATCAAATTTTTCAGAATCATCTTTAGCGTTTGTTTCTCTCATAAGCAATAGCTATTGTCTGATTTTCACCCTCACCAGATGATGATCCAAATTGCAGTCTGTCCCTCTAACTGATCTAACATTGATGGTGCTACTGTGCCAGCGTTTTGTCCACTAATATGTGCTCTATCTGGTTTTGAGTTTTGCCATCTGGAGACGTCCATGTGTATTTATGAATATCCTTATGCTGAAATGATGTGCTCTTAACAATGAGATTCTTTGATGTGGCAAAGGTAACTAATCTAACCCCATTGTAGTTACTATCTTCATGAAGACTGAATTTGCCTATTGTTGGTTTGAATATATATTCTCACCCCACTTTTGCATTAAAATCTCCTAAGACAATTTTCATATGATATTGTGAAAGGCTGTCAAATAAGCATTCTAATTCTTCATAGAACTCATCCTTGACCTTGTCATCTTTATCTTCTGTGGGAGCATGTACATTTACGATTACAAAATCATTCCGTTTACCCTTTAGAATTATGTATGATATCCTGTCACTGACAAACTTAATATCTCGGATAGCAGATAGGATCCGCCTCCGGATTAGAAAACCCATTCCAAATTTGGGTCTTTCTGCACCCCCGTAGTATAATGCAAAGCTTCCTGATTCCTGACTACCTTCTCCTGGCCATCTAATTTCCTCTAAAGTGACTATATCCAAGGGTGATTTATCTAATTCATGGATTAATACCTCTAGCGCCCCGCTATTGTATAAAGTCCTAATATTCCATGTTCCTAGGAACATAACCCTATGTTTGAGCCTTTGGCATGGGTTCTCTGAAGTAGTCCCTGCCTGGAGAACTGAATGGGGGACTATTTGACCTCCGGAAAATTTTACCCCAGTTGAACCGATGACCACATTCTTTGACGGTTATATTTTTACGGTGAAAGATTGTCACTCTTTTTTCATCTGGCTATCACCTTCGACCAGTCTGGCATGGGTAACCCTATCGGCAGCAATGCTACCGCCGGCATAGCTCTCGGGATCGTTTAAGCACACAAGCCACTCCACCACGACAAGGTAAAGATACCATGGATGAACCTAAAGTTATTATCCCATCTTATCTGATCTTGAAGTGATTTGAATACGGGAAGCTTTATTATGATTATTATTATTATTATTATTATTATTATTATTATTATTATTATTATTATTATTATTATTACTATTACTTATTATTATTACTATTACTATTACTATTATTACTATTACTATTATTACTATTACTATTACTATTACTACTATTATTACTATTATTACTATTACTATTACTATTATTACTATTACTATTATTATTACTATTATTATTATTACTATTATTATTACTATTATTATTATTACTATTATTATTATTATTATTATTATTATTATTATATTATTATTATTATGTTCACTGTGCATTTTATTTTTTTAGATTACATTTGTCTCATTATTTGACGAGAGATTTCAGGGACGGCTTTTGTTTTAATCCCCCGATTATTTAAATTAGCTTTGTACACCCCTGGGACGAGACAAACTGCCATTCAGAAGGGAGCGAGAGGGTAACAAAGTACAGTAATTACAAACTCGGTCGAAATAATTAACAGCCTGCGCATATTTCTGCTTAGCTTTGCTTTCCCGGGTCACGCGACACGTAGTTCCAATGCAGAAAAGAGGAGGCCTTTTTTAAAAGCTAATGGGAAGACGAGACAAAACCGCAGGGAACAAGATAGTGTCGGATTGGTTGAAAAATGTGTTGTTTTATTTCCCTCGTCGGGGCTAAGCGCATTAACAACTCATCTTGAATACAAGATACAATAGTTTTCATGTAATTTTAGACCATTTTCCTTCACCTGGAAAACATGGAATTATATCCCAACATTGTTACATTGTTATTGGATCATTTCAATGCTATAAAATCACAGGGGACGGAGAACTATGGATAACTTTAATTAAGGGAAATTTGTGAATGTCTGTTGCAAACTGATAGTCTGTAAGTCCGTAGCCATTTATGTATTTTTTTAAATTCATGTTAAGTACTAAGATTGGTTGGAAAAAATCCTGTTTGATGAGGAAAATACTCAAAATGAATGAATGAAAGTAAAAGCTATTGGATTCGTCCACCACTGTTGTCTCGAGGTAGTGTTCTACATTGTCACCCAGTGGTCCTGAGTTCCAGTCTTGGTCGGTACAAGTTTCCTGGGCGAGATTTTTTCGGGGTTTTTCCTCATCTATAAGAAAAATATTAATAAACTTTAAGGCCCAAAATGTCCCCAAAGTCATATGGCCATATTAATCTTTCATATTCGCCTTAGATTAAGTTCAGGATAAAGTATTCTTCTTGCCGCATCACTATCATCATTATCACCCATCCTATCATCGGGTGCAGCGTAAACCTTCCGTACAGGCTCCCAACCTAAGAAGTGGGTTACATTTCGCCAATGCCTGGAAATAATACCAAAAATGCCTACATGACAATAAAATAAATCGAATAAAAGTAAGCTATTGGATTTTATTTTTGTAAGCTTAACAATGAATAAAAACTTATCATAAAATATGATGTAAAGTAGACTTTCTATCGCAAGGGAGATTAGGGTTAGTTGCAGGTAGTGCGAGAGTTTCAGTGAGAATGTTAAGTTGTTGGAAAACATAAACTACACTGGGACATTATTTATCTCACAATATATTACGGTTATACAAGACAATGGCAGTGCCTATTATTACTTATGGACCCGAAACATGGACAGTGACAACACAACAATCTGCCAGGATACAAGCTGCTGAAATGAGATTCCTCAGACCAATAGCAGGATATCAAAGAACAGACAAAAAACATAACAGAGAAATAAGACAACAACTAAAAATAGAGGAATTAAACTCAACAATAGAGAAATACAGAACAAACTGGAAAGAACACTTGGCAAGGATGACTTAGAATAGAATACCAAAAGCAGCATACAACTATTCACCACGAGGAAGAAGAAGTTTGGGAAGACCAAGGAAAAGATGGAAAGAGCAGCAATTTGGAGCCGGAACAGGCTAGTAAATAAGCCTAAACAGTGAAGAAGAAGAAGAATATATTACAGGAGATTCTACTCCCATCACAGCTAATTCGATTCTGGATTCTACTGTTTCGTTCCTCAATTGTTTGTTTATATAGCTCTATATGACACAAGATAGTGCAGGGTGTTTCCCTCCAATGGACCTAATTTAAGTTGGTTGTAAAAAATGTAATAGTTGAAGATATAAAGAAACAGAAGGTGTCATCTTAAAGGCAAACTCACCAGGTTGTTGAAACAACCGAATCACCACATCTCTGTGTGTATTACCGGTGCCACAGCTCTTCGTACGTGGAAGGGATGTGGGTTGGGGGTTGTTGAGCTACACTATTGAAGGAGGGAAAGTTAGACATTATAATGTAGCATGCGTTACAAAAACATTGACTCCCACATAATTAAAAAAGTAATACAATATTTATACTTAAAACTGAAATAAAAATAAAAGGAGATGTATTAAACTAAAACATCATCATCATCTGCCACGAATTAGGCCTTTGTAGACCCGATTCGACTCCATCTAGCAGTCTTAAGAGATCTTCCTGGTCGACGAAGTCCTTTGGATTTATATTACATCATTATTCTTGGAATTCTTTAAAAAGTCGGTTGCGGTGAACTAGTGGTTATGCTCCTTGCCTCTAGTTCCGAGGGTCGTGGGTTAAAAACCGGCCGAAGTCGATGGATTGTTTAGGGCAGAAAATTCCAAGGATCAAAGTCCTCCGGTGGGATTTTAAGCAGTGGGTCCCGAGTCTGAAGAGTTTCAGGCTCGTAAAATATTTTAAGCAAGATCCTTAAGCCTGAATAAAAAGGCCTCTAAGCAAAATTTACCGACCTCAACTTCCTAGTAATACCTTAGTTGAGTCGGTGTGTTGACCGCATGCCATTTATGACATATATAAGCAAATAAGGTAAGTAATAATTAACTTGGTCTAGTAATTCCTTACAAACGAGAGGCTGTGGCTCTACATAGGTCTATGGCATTATAGATAGATATCAATAAAACATGTATTCTAGAAATTCTACACTTAGGCAATACATCTTAACAAAACTAACTTCAGAGCCGCTATTCAACTCCAGACGCTGGTAACAATTTGATAAATGGTTTTCGAACGATCATAGAGTTGTCCGAAGAGGCGAGTCCATCCACTGTAAAAGTACCGTTAAACTCACCCCCACTAAAAAAAATTGCCCCTTCATTTGTCCAAGTTTCGCGTCTGATGATTTGTGTCATCATCAGTATCTCAGCAGTTATAGTGACGATATCAAGGCGGTAGATGCACATCATCATCCCCAGTAATGTTATTAGCACATTTGCGCAGAATATATAAACAAATTACTCCGAAAAGAAACAAACGAGGAAGAACCTAAACTTATTAGTACAGTTGTGCAGAATATATAAAACACTTAAATGACTCCAAAAAGAAAAGGAAAAACAGAAGAAGAACTTACAATTATTATTAGGTTGCGTAATAAAAGCAAATCTGAATCATAAATATAGAAAGTGAATCCCTATTCCGTAATTTCCTAAGAGAAAATGGTTACCATGGAAGAGTGATCTTAAGGAAGTAGTTTACTTTCTCACTTAAAGAAACATACATTCATTGATTTAATTACCCACTTTACGATCATTATTGGGGGCACGCCGTAGCGTAGTGGTTAAGGCACTGCGCTACAAGCCGGAAGGTCGAGGGTTCAAGTCCCGGTGAGGTCATGATTTTTAAACTGACCCAAACCTTCTGGCGGCACTATGGCCCTAGGGTCGACTCAGCCTCTAACGGAAATGAGTACCAGACGCTTGTTCTGGGATAAAGGCGGTCTTCACGCAGGGCTGACAACCCGGCTGACATCAAGTACCGATTGTCCAGAAAAAGTGGGAGTCTTAACCTCCTACTACCCCAAGGGCCTCCTAAGGCCTGTAGTGGGACTACTTTACTTTTTACGATCATTATTTACACTCACTGTTTCTAACCCGGTTTTATATATTTGATTTGATTTTTTTATTTAACATTACTCGTATTTAGAAAAGTTGCGATGACAAGATCTCTTAAATGCATAATGATACGAATTTTCAAAGTTAGGCCCTACATTTATATTTAATTTCTTTCTGCGTTTCATTCCTTGTAATTTATTTTTATAGCCAAAGCGTCTACAAATAAGACGAAAGTAAAACTTACATTTTGGAAAGATGTGCTTATGAACTCTACCAACTCCTACTCTGTCCTAAGGTAGATTGAATTGAAGCAAACATATTCTTTGGAACTAAGTTCCTGAATAATCGTGTGTTCATTCTCTGTTTCGGCTTCAATTCGCCTCTTCAACTAAACAAGTGCAATGAGAGTAACTCTCGGCCGCTACCTTAGGATAGAGTTGGAGTTGGTCGAGTGCATATTCACATCTTTACAAAATGTAGTTGTTACACACTCCATCTGATACCAAACTTTCTGTCAACTTTTGTCTTTTGATTTTTGGATTTTGTCTTTACACAATTGTACACAAACCTTTGAGAGTAAAAATATTGTGAATTGGAAATACACAATATGATGCATTATTTTATACTTAGATGTATATACGATGACATAATGTATAGTACGAAGACATTTTGGCAAACAGATGAGGACAGAGACAAAACTAAGATTACATAACATCACATCAAAAGCTGCTCTAAAATACGGAAGGGAAATTTGGATTTTAGATAAAATAAACTCTCTTAAACTTCAAGTAAGCCAAAATGCGCTTCTTACGATCATTGTTAGGAGTTAATAGACTGGATCACCAAAGGAACACTATTATCAGAGGAAAACAAGTTTAAATGAAGATATACAAAGATACCAACAAGAATGGAAAAATCATCTGAGGAGAATGGCAAGAAATAGACTTCCAAAATTGGCATTCCAATATACCCCAACTGGACATAGGGACCAAGGAAGACCAAAACATCGGTGGAAAGATCAAGACCATCTTCGCTAGTTTTACCGTACAGGCCACATGGCCTAAAACGAATTTGTTCATGATGATGATGATGTATATACTGCTGAGGTTAAGGGATAAATTCCCTGTCTGGAATGCGTGGTTCCGATATCGACACCCGACTGGGGTAAGTTCCCTCGAAATTGGTTACTTAGAGATTTACCGTAAATAATTAAGATGATGTCAGGAAACTTATACCACCTGTCCTTCATGATCACCCATAACATATTTGTCTTGTTTATGAATGTATGCATGAAATGTGTAGGAGTAAAGTGGGGGAATTCCGATCACGATATTATTCAGAAATCACTATTGGAGCCGCGTTCTGCGTATTGCTGGCATCATTTGTAAAGTGTTTCAAGCGTTGTGTATAATGAAAATTGTAGTTATGCAGGATCTCTACAGTGTGGTGGACATTTTGTGTTTTGTATACTTTTTTTGTAAGGAAGCTAAGTTGATTTATGCCAGGTACGTTAGGTATTTATTAAATAAATGGGTTAATTTTATAGATTGCGATTACAAGTTGAATATTGATAACAAATAATTACTTACAGTTTCAACATACTACTCCAATACGGAATGATGCCAAATTATTTCCAACACGGCACTTTGGGGTAACTCCATTCAATGCTGATTACAATTACGCCGAGTAGTAAAAGCGACTCCGCATTATTTGAATATTTTTATTTGTATTATTAACGTTTAAACAATGCAATTAAGTACCTGAGTAAAAATACCTGTTGTGATGTAGGCAGGGGCTACAAATTATGGTACAAGTGTACTTAATGTTTGTAAGGTTCATGTAGAATGCAGTGACAGCAAATAATTATATGTGTGATTTTTGTTCGTAGAGACACTTAACTATAGCATTTTTTTTTGTATATTTCAGCTTTTCTTTAGCTTTCAATAACCTTGAGGTAGCGTGCTGCCTTGTCACGCAGCGGGCCCGGGTTCGATCCCCGGTCGGGGCAGTTTTTCTAGGCGAGGTTTTTCGGGGTTTCCTCACCTGTAAGAAAAATGTCAGGAAAACTTTAAGGCCCAAACTGTCCCCGAAATCATATGGCCATCATCATCCTTATCATTATCATCTCATCGCCATCATCCTTCACCGGCGTGGAAAACAACGGGAAGCTAGCACACCTACAATTCCCTAGTAAAACTGCAAAACATAGCATGAAAATGCTATGATTGCAGTGAAAGACTTGCTCTCGGGCAGAATTACTATGGATGGATGGAAAGTGATCGGAATTACCCAAGTGTCGGGAACTCCGATCAAACCCAGTTACTAGAACACATTTTTTCCCCAAGTTAGTTGATAGTAAATTTGTATTTTTATGTATCTAAGCAATAGAACAGTAAACAGTTCTCATTTTTAAAATTCCTTTTAGGGAATAATATTACAGTTATTCGATTAATTGTTAAAGTAATCAATATTCTCCCACTTCACTCCTATACTGTCCTAAATATTCGTGTTGCCTCGGAGATGGTACACACAATAACCTGATCGTTATACGGGAAGGTCTTCCATGACCTTGTTTTGTCAAAAAGTAATGTAATCTAGGATTAAAAAACCTCCCCAACAGGTTGTACCTTTTTGAAGCCCAGGGAGCTTTGGGAATGCAGAAGTATAGAAGAAACCCGTTCATCCGGCGCTCTTAATAATATGGATCTCCTGTTTAACCGGATAGATTTATAATGTTTTTATAAATTCATTTTTATCCACTTGTAAGTGTAATGGGTTTTACCTGGAACAGTTTTCCATTGAAACTTGAGGTTTAAAAAGGTTACATATTAAGAAGAATGCCGAACAGAAACAACTAATGTGGAACTGCTGTTGCTAGTGTCACATCTCCACGATCGTATTGCACGTAAACGATATACAAATGGCTATGGAATGTGGGTACTCAGTAGATTTGAGAAAAGAAAAATCGAGAGCGCAAAATTGAAATTTGAGATCAGTAAAAAATACTTTATCTTACATTATCTTGGACGTTTAAACAATTTACTCCCAGTTTTATTAATACAAATCGTCGGACAGAATTTTGTGTTGCTACACTTCGATTATTGTGGCATTATATATAATGATATAACCTATGGCTTGTCGCAGAGACTGCAGCGTGTTCATAATGCTTGCGTTCGTTTCCTTTTTAATATCCGCCGTTATGATCATATTTCCGAACACTTCAATAACCCCTCTTGGCTCCATCTTACTGACAGACGTAAATTGCACTCTCTTTCACTTCTTTTCAAGCTTCTGTTTACCTACACTCCTAGTTACCTGGCATCCAGATTTGAGAAGTTACCTTCTTACCACAATATTGAAACTAGGTCTCAAGATAACAGTCTGCTAACAATTCCTCTTCATAGCAGTTCCTCTTATTCTATTTCTTTCACAGTAGCCTCTGCCCGCTCCTGGAATTTCCTTTCTCAAGATATCAGGGGTTGCTGCACTCTTGGTACTTTCAAGTCACGCTTATATAATTACCCATTGTTAAATAATTAATTTTTCTCGAGAGTTAAATTTATTCTATGTCATTAATAGTTTTTTCTATTTTTTATCTTGTACTGTACATTTTATATTTCATTCGTCAAATCTAGATTGAATCAAAATATTTTGTAAATAATAATTATATTGTAGACATACTACATAATATTTATTTTTATTGTACTTAGATGTAAGAATATTTTTGTATTTTTTTAAACCTGGTTGAGTAGTAGACAAGGCCTTAAGACAATAACTCTGCCAGGTAAAATAAAACTATTATTATTATTATTATTATTATTATTATTATTATTATTATTATTATTATTATTATTATGGTAAAAACCAAGTATATGGCCATAGGAGACTCATCAAGATTTGATACTGGAAGATGAAATGGGGGTAATTAAACACATAGAGGAATACAAATATTTGGGAGTAAAAATTACAGAAGATGGGAAACAGGAAAAATAAATAATATTACAGATAAATTCAGGAAAATATGTAATATCTGCCCTGAATGGAATATAATGGGATAAACATATAAATAAACTAAATTAAACATTTTAAAACTATAGTTAGAAGTATTATGAACTATAAATTATCAGATGAAAAGAAAATTAATGGTAACAGAAATTGACTATTGGAGAAGATTCGCTGGCATATCAAGGACAGAGAAAATTAGAAATGAAGTTATGAAAGAGAATATGAATGTGCAAAATTCAATTTTAGTATTTATCCATGACATGCAAGTACGGGCACGTTAAGCGAATGGAGGATGGAAGATTACCCAAAAAAATAATGGAATGAACACCATCAGGAACAAGAAGGAAGGGCGACCAAATCTCACGCGTGTCCAATGGATTAGAGAAACTTTGAAGAACTGGGAAATAGACGACTAACTGTGTTATTATATAAAACTATCCTCATTAGAGGATTGCCTCAAGGACAAATAATAGAAACGAATGGGGGAAAATTATAAAACGAAATTGAAGACAAATAATTTGTGTCGGAAAAATGAGTCAACATTGTTAAAACAGGAAATATATTATTATTATGCATTATTATGTATTATTATTATTATTATTATTATTATTATTATTATTATTACTATTATTAACTGAATGTACTGTAAGAGATGAATACAGCAACCGTACAATCTGAAACCAATTGAATATTTATGAATTAAACAAACTTTTAACCGAAAAAAGACACATTCTCAAAATGGACGGAATAAGAATCGTCCAACAATCGTTGATTTGCCAGCCCACCGGAAGGAGATATGTTGGACGACCAAGAATATAACGAGATGTTATAGGTTCCTGAGTGAGCGAGGCGGACAAGAAGATCGAAACAATGAAGAAAAATATGAAATAATTAATTGAAAATCGAGAAGTTTAATATAAATTAATTTGTTGTCATTTGCATTGCTCTACTTTGTTTTCACGTCACTTTAATATACTTAGGCGCACTAGAAATATGTTCCAAGGATAATATTGTTTAAAACATCCGTGGTTTCAAAACATGCAAGAAAAAACATGAATTTATCGGCTCATCACAATTTAGAAACAATATCACAAGACTCTTCTTTACTTTTGATACTACAGCACAGGACATGTCTATACTCTGAATCTTACACAATATCTATGACTAGAGCATTGAACTCACTTCCCAGTCATATCAGGGACTGTCAGTCGCTATCATTATTTAAATCCAAATTAACTGATATCTTAAGTTCGACACAATGAAAACATTAACTGCATAACAACTATATACAAAATTCCATTAATAATCATCTAGGAAGCTACTTACTTTATTTTATATCATTTTAATTTTATTATATTCTATATTTTTGTTAGTACTCGTATTAGCTATTATTAGATCACATCATCATTGTATTTTGTTTAATATGTATTTTAATAATATCTTAAAATTGTAATATGTATATGTTATGAATACATAGTCCTTTATATAGATTTTTTATTGTTTTATAGATTATTTTAATTATTCGAGCAAAGTCGTTTGAGATGGACTTTAGACATTCAAAGTCTGTTGAGATAGAGTTTAGACATAATATAGTTCAGAGCAAAGTTTGCTTAAGCTAACTGTAAACATCCCTACATTTAGTTCATTGGAATGTTAGTGAGTACAGTTAGGGTATTTCGAGGTCAAATTAAGTATATAACACTTGAGAAGTGAGGGTCTCGTGTCTGTCTGTGTGTGTAAACGGCTGAAGGGTAGGCCCTAAGTCACCGACCATTTTTCTTAATATGTAGTCCATTTCTTTTATATTTTGAATCAATTACCTTAGCTGGTTGGATATTAAATTTTCAAAAGGGATATAACATTTTTAATCGTGTAGATTAGGTTAGATTTATAAATTCCACAACTCCCTCTTCTCAACCCCTCCCCCCCAAGAAAGTACTGTAGTTTTAATATAGGCTTAGATTAGATTTAGGGCTAGACTACTTAGGGTTTCTAATTATTTATACTTTAGAAATAAAATAGTTTAAACTAAGACTCCATTTGTTTATTTCAAAACATGTATACTGTACATCCTCATATTAGCGCTCGGCTAGATAAACGCTACCAGATTTTCCAAGTCCCGAAGGTCCTTTAAGCCTAAGAAATCCAGTTGGGTCCATAACAGTATATAATTTTTGTATAATTCTACTATTTGCTGGTTGAGTGGAAGAGAAGGCCTTATGGCCTTAACTCTGCCAGCTAAAATAAATTATTATTATTATTATTATTATTATTATTATTATTATTATTATTATTATTATTATTATCTATCGATTCATTACGTAAACTATATTTCCCAGATTATGAATTTACGTTAAACAGTGCCAATGCCAGCGGTCGGCTACCATCATATCAAGTGGAATGGGAGGATGACTAGTACACCTGTAACAAACAAATCGACCTTTATTGGGGCTGTTCATGTAGTATACTTTAAAATATTGCAGACGAAAACGTTCATGCATATCTGTTAAATTACACAGTTTCTAACGGCAGTTTCTCGACGAAGTTAATTTAGTTACCTACAGAACGTATCCCTCCCAATAAAGAATAATTAGAATTAAAAGATCGCCCAGTAAGCTTATTTCCCTACAGATGTTAGTTGAGTGACATGTGGTCAGCACAATGCCTCAATGAGACAACTACTAGGTAACTAAGGCATTATTTGGATGGGGAATACTCAGAGGCACTAATTTAGTGCTTGATATTTTTTTTTACGAGCCTAGAAATCTTTAGAATCGGGACCCACGATTTAAAGTTCCTGCCGGAGGACTTGTCCTTTCGATTTTTCCATCCTAAAAATCCATCGACCCGGCCGGATTTGAACACGCGACCCTCGAAACTAGAGACATAATCACTAGATCACCGCGGCCGACCAGTTCGTTTTGTAGTAAGTCATTTACTCTTCTGTTTAGATTAGAAACTGATACAAATGTAAATGTGATGCTGATTGTAATAAACATCTACGTAGAACATTTTTTTTATTTGCTTCTTGGCAAAATGCTCGGAGTAAAATAAATGCCTCTCTTACAATATAAATCTTCGACTTACAAAATAAAAGTTTATAAACTAAGTTATCGAAACTTTATTTTAGATTAGAACTTTTTTCGAGAACCCTCTATAAGGCTCTTAATTCTTTTGTAACTCGAATCTACTATTCAGCGACAGTAAAGTACGTAATGCTTTAGCTCACCACTAATGTAGAAACTGTAAAATAAATAACGGTACGCAGTCATTAATTATGATTGCTTTTAACATAATAATTCCATACATCTTTCACTTGTAATCAGAGCAGGAATTTTATCCTAAATCTCGATTATTTTTCCAAAGCCAATGAAAAATACAGAGTAAAATCAAAGGCTTTTACACAAAGAGTCCTCATTAGTGAATTTAGTTGAAAGGGGGAAAATGGTAAAGGAATTAATTACACATGACATTATCATATGAACAGAACTTGAAACTTGTTAATTGAAGACCTCTCTCGAATGATTTAACCAACCATTTTGTGTGACTTCATTTTAGATGAAATACTATCTTATAACCAAGCTCAAATGAGTGCCAAATAATGCCACATTCTTAGCAGTATCCCAACAACTTACCAAGTAAATTGCAAAAGATTACATACATAACAGTAAATATTTAATTCATTTTAATATCTTAATTTAACCTTAACAGAAATTGATGGTTATATCCTTTATCAAGGGACTTTTTGAATTATTGCATCTAGACACTAGCAGTCTTTCGGCTAATATCAATATTCGGAATGTGGAACTACATTCACCTTTGAAAATCTATAATAATGCATCTAGGAGATGAGACACCTCATTAAAAGACTCAAGGTACATCATAGTTATTTAACACTTTCCAATATTGTTATTTTAACACAGTTCCAATACTGGATCATATTATAATATTATAATGAATCCGCCCGTTGACGTTGGTAGTGACATCTACCTGGCAGCGGACAAAGCGAGCATTATAGAGTTGTATATGTGAAAAGAATTGTTAATGTTTGTACCATGTCTCGAATAGTGTAGTGGTCTTGCACGCTCGTACGGAATACGAGAGGTCCACGGTTCGATTCCTGGTTAAGACAATTTTTCTTTTCACAATATCATTATAATAGTATATCATAGTGTTAATGAGGTATCGATGATAGAATAATTTTAAAGGTTCTCTGAGGCATGTGTCCCAGACGTTCAATAGTATAATGTTATTGGGTGAAGCTGGACTCCTACTTCAAATCTCAACTAAGATGTAAATATTTTTCTTAAAATAGGCCTATTATACTTATGACTGCTTAAAATAACTTTTAGATAAATATATTTAATTGAAAAATCTGTAACATTAGAATTTCTGAAACTTAATAATATATTGCGATATGAGGGTGGTGAAGATTTTTATTGAAAAGAAGAGGCATAATGAAAGAGGCATACTATTTTAAAGGAAATTATTAATAATTTATATTTGTATTATTATAGTAGTTTACATTAATAGTCGATTTAAAATGAAGGTGGCGTAAGAAGCAACTACTGTATATTAAAAAATAGAGCATCAGAATGAGTGCGACGATTATAAATGTTTCGGGTTAAGAAGATCAAGAGCTGAAGCATTTAGAGAAGGCGTTACTGGATTTTCCTATGTAAAGGAATATACTGTATATTAACCATGGGCTAGAAAATTAATGAAGTGAAGAATATTCCACTTTAACAGTATTACATGACTGCTATTTTGAAGATTGTATCATACATAATAATATAAATAAATAAGAAGTCAAGACAGAGTATACATTGAAATGGTAACATCAACATTTATATATATATATATATATATATATTACATGAGAAGACAGGGTAACAGAGTGGAAACCTTGAAAGAGGTAGTCCATTCCAGGGAGTAGGCGCCCCTGCCCTTTTGTGAGCTCCAGGTCCCACTCGCCCAGTGGGTAGTACCTGGGCAGGGCCCCGTCCACAGGGTTACGTGGGGAGAAGAGAAGTCCCCAAAGCCGTAGTGAAGGCAACTTCTCTAGGAGACGAACAATCCGAAATTGCAGGAAGAGGGGTTTGGCTAGAGGCTGGTAACCTCTACTAGTAAAAAAATAACTTACTCAAACTTCAGCAGAAGAAAAGCCGGATTGATAAAATAGATACATATAGACAAAAATGAAAACAACACATAGATAGAATGAATGAAGATATATATCCAAAACAAATAACAAAATACAAACCTAAAGGTAACCGAGATGTGGGCAGACCTAGAAAGAGATGGGCTGAAGTCGGAACGGGTCAACAGACCTAATCCATGAATGCAGATGATGATGATTACATGAGAAGAAGAATTAGCACTTGAATCGAGATTTAAACCGATATTTCTAAATTTTTACGTTAGCGCGATACTAATTTCGCTAATCACGTTCCCACTGCAAACGTCAATTTTTCTTTCCTTATATATAGGCTAATTCTCTATGTAAGAGGCAAAGGGACATCGCTCTCAGTGCCATCTGACATCTTATATCATAAGGAAGCATTTTAATGAGGATATTTTACTTTATAGCAGTAATATTTTTTTATTTCGATATTGTTATTATTTTGACATAGGCCTATATTTATATATGAGTGTATGTGTGTGTTATTTTCTCTCTCTCTCTCTCTCCCCCCCCTCTCTCTCTCTCTCTCTCTATATATATATATATATATATATATATATATATAATGAAAATACAAAAAATTAAAACCTGTGATGTGGGTAGCGATCTAGAGCTTGAAAAAGGAAACGGATAGATTTGATTGACTATTTAACTCATGCCCCAAATGGGAGTCAATGGCCAATCACATTTCAATGATTTCTATTTTACATCCAATCAGAGTCGTGTTTCACCAAATATTTATCAGTGTTATAATTACCATATTAAAGAAAGCTCCTCCTTACAATATTGCGTTCCTTTGGCAATAAATAGTATGATCTGGTTGCAGTGATAAACAAAAGAAGCAGTAGAAGCGTGCCTATCGTTTCTCATTTATTTTCAAACATCGCCGTTTACATTAAATATATAACTATTTTAAAATAACTATAGTTAAATAATGATTTGTGAGTAAACAGCTTAATGTTATTCGTTAAATAGTCCTAACAAATGCCACTCTTGATTTCCAAATTCTCTAGATAAATTGGAAATCACTCGTGGCATTACTTATGATAAATCGGAATATCAAATAATTTATTTATTTAATATGTCAACCAAAAACCAAATGGGAAAGTCCTCCGGGAGGGACTTCTAGTCGTGCACTCATCTATTGATTAGTAACACATTTAAAACCCCTAGTTATCAAAATATGAGATAATTTAATTAAGTAAAGAGTAATGAATAGTTACATTGTCTATGCTAACTGTGGATACTAAGATCGTCAAGTAATTGTATTCCCTGTATTTCAGTCTATTGTCAAGTCGGACAGTTGGCCCACTTTTAAGCATATAAACTTATTATTTCCATACTAATTCCCCGCAGCCTGATGATAATGTTGATTATGATGGATGTATGATGTCCAGGGACGGTTTAGGGTTTCGAGTTTCCTGATATTTTTCTTACAGGTAAGGAAAAATCCTCAAAAAATCAATACCCAGGAAACTTGTCCCGACCGGGGATTGAATCCGGATCCGCTGCGTAGGAGGCAATGACGCTACCCCGAGAACACAACGGTGGACCTGTTTCATACGTTACGTCTTCGTTTTAATAACATCTTATTTGCAATGTTTTCTGACAAGAAATTAAACTACTCTTTATTGCATGTACTACCAATTTCTATGATCTTAAACCAACTTTCACCGAGTTTTTTTTATTATCCCGCAACGGTACCAGTCTCTGGTTTTTGATGTGAGTAATTCGTTGAGACTCACTTCCACAGCTTCAATTTTTTTAATGTTTCGAAATTTCACGTACGAAATATGCCACTGATCGAAACGGATGTAATCTGAAGGAGCTAGATCGGGGCTATATGATAATCGATTCTTCCTGAATTTTTGTCATGGTTGTTCGTGGAGTATGGGGTCCGATCGGGTTTGTATCCGCGACACTCAAAATTTCATGAACTCGTTCCAGTTGCTTAAGAATAAAGATCCACATCTGCTGCACGCCCGTTTGTAATAAACTCTTAGTGAATCAAAACTTAGAATGACTCCAAACAACAGCTAAATCCTTTAGAATGCATTCGAATGAGAGAGCGGCAGCTGCTATAGTTGCCATATACGACATAGAAAACATCACACCACTGTCACTTGCAACAGCCATGAAACTTTTTGAGGCCAAAATACTTCCCATTTTAACGTATGGAATAGAAATAATTTGGACTGACCTAAGTTACGTAGACTTAAACACCTTAGAAAAAGTGAAAGCAAGATTCTTAAAAGCAGCAATGGGATCTCGAAATTAGCTCCATCTAGACTTGCATATGAAATAGCACTGGAAACTTTCCTCGTGGAAGATCAACGCACAAAGTTCCTCCTAGAAACTACTGAACAGGAAACTACATTGAAGGAAATAAGACAAAAGAAGAGAGAAGAAATATCGGACGATTTTTACGCAACAGATGAAATGATCAATCGAGACTGGAATGAACCAAACAAGATACGCAGTGCAATAATAAGACTGGCAGTGCATGGATATCACCACAAACTCTGCAAAATTTCAAACTATCATGATCCGTCAGTGGACTGCGTGTGTAAGCTCTGTGATAGACCGTGTGCAAGATATAATTTCAACGTATGTTTAAAGGGAACAAAATCGTTGCTGGCATACAGAAGAGACCTAATCTAATTCACATTTGTGACCTCTTCTTCCTATTATAAAACTTAGAATTCCACCTGAAGCACAACAATATATTAGAAACCGACATTAATTATTTGACATCATAATATTTCTCCAGGGGGGAACATTTTCGTTTTAACAGTATCTTTCACAATATGTGTACAACCTCTTTGAAGAAAACTTGATTTACTTATTTAAATTGAAATACAAGCATTCTGGAATTACTGATAAATACATTAAAAGAGAGACTAATAATTTATATAACCATAATTTATATAATTGTATACTTTTTATATAAGTATATACTGTAATATATATAATTATTAGAGCTAGGAATTTTAGGAGCAAAATTTTGGTGAAAAAGGTGCAAAAAAGGTGCTTTAATTTAGCAGAAAAAGGTGTAAAAAAGGTGCAGCTTTTTAAATAGAAGGTGCAAATTTTTCATGTGAATTATTATTAAAGAGTACCAAAACCAGTTACATCAAGTAACTCACGACACAAAATTCAGTCATCCATCCATCCATAGTAATTCTGCCCGAAGGCAGGTCCTTCACTGCAATCATAGCATTTTCATGCTACGCTTGCAGCTTTACTAGGGAAATGTAGGTGTGGTAGCTTCCCGTTGCTTTCCACACCGGTGAAGGATGATGATGATGATGATAAGGATGATGACCATATGATTTATGGGACCGTTTGGGCCTTAAAGCTTTCCTGACATTTGTCTTACAGGTGAGGAAAAACCCCGAGAAAAACCTCACCCAGAAAAACTGCCCCGACCGGGGATCGAATCCGGGCCCGCTGCGTGACAAGGCAGCATGCTATATCGAGACCACAGCGGTGGACAATTCAGTCATGTTGTCATATATTAAAAAGTATGCGTAAGACAAGTCCCAGAACATTATGTTATTGAAATCACAAGTCCAAAAACTGTTAAAGCAGATATTATTCAACAACTCAAATGTTTAGAACATATCTAAAAAAGTTCAGTATCTCAACTGTCTATCAGTGGTTTCGTTTAATGTAAAATATACTGGTTTTCACCTTCTACTTGACTGATCTGTTTTAATTTTTCTTCATACAGAGGTTGATTTTAATCTGGGACAGATTTCCGAATATATTTCTCCAAATATGCTTTCACAAGCACGCTTCATGAAAAGAGTTCTGGGAGTTGGAAAAACAGCACCTTTAAGAATGACGTACGTCTTAATGAAATAAACCTTCTTCATTGAAGACATTAGACGGCAGCTATTCCTACCGAACACCTGCGCATATGAGACAACAATGCAAGGACTACAGGAGAAGAGGAATGACATCTGCAGCGAATTCTACACAACAGAGGCTATGTGTACGAGAGTGTGGACACGACCAAACTACGAGATGAGGCACATCCTAACACGGTATGCAATCCATGGCTTTCACCACAAGGTTTGCAGCACAAAGCGATTCCACGAGCCAAGCCAAGAATGCATATGCGAACTGTGCAACAATCCATGTGAACGATATCACGTCGAAAAGTGTGCGGAAAAGACAATTATCGTTTAACAAGTTTTGTTTAGACTAAATTTACTAACAATTTGCACATTTGTGCGCATTTACTTTCATTCATAATAAGGTTGTTAAGTTTGGAAAGAGGAATACCACATACCACAAATCTCTTTGCTGTATCATTAAAAACATATTCTCTATTTATTAAACTTGAAGAAGGCAGTGCCTCACCAATAAACTATTGTCACAATACACATTTAGCCTACCGCTTTATAGTTCCTTATTTTTCGTGTTTTGCACTACCTATATGCTGCGTAACATGATTGTGTTGGTGTTTTTCATAAATTGTTATTGAAATATCACAAAGAATGCACCTGATAACAGATGTGTCACTCTGAATTCCATCTGCACTAAACTATTTTACAAATCATGTAGTTTGTAGGAGTTCACATTCGGTTTTGGCATACTATATACTGGTCACACAGGAAAATAGCAGACCGCACAAGTCAAGTATTATTTTGAACTGAAACATTTGTTTATGCACTCAAAAATCTCCCTTGCTTAAACAATAGCTTTCGCATAACTGTGGTGCAAGTAGGTGCGAACTAATTTAAAAGGAATAGCCTAACAGGACCGTACTAAAGTGGAAGTAATGTGATGTGGACTGATACTACACATCGTCACCAACCCTTGAAAGCGTATTTGAAGAAATGTAAAATAAATAAATAAATACATACATATATGCATACATTATTTTGGGAATACAATGCTGCTAAGAGACAAATCAAGTTTAAAAAAGTGCAAAATGTGCTTGCATTGATAAAAAGGTGAAAAAAAGTGCTAGCATTGAAAAAATGTGCAAAAAAAGTGCAACTAAAATACATTTAGGGGCATTTATTTAATGTTTTCTTTGCAAGACAAGCTAATTTGAGCATTGTAGTAACAAAATAAAATTAAGGTGCAGCACCTACAATTCCTAGCTCTAATAATTATATAATTTATATAACCATAAATAGAAACACTTCTGAACACTTAAAACAGCAGTTCCATAATATAACGTTGTTGGTGAATTAAAAAACTAAAGTGACCTCATATAAATCTCTATTAAGGACTGTCCTTATATAATGGTAGCGATTGTTGCACACACTCTAAAAGTAATGAACAATTCAGGGTTTTTAAGAAAAAAGTAATTAATATAATATTTGGACAGTGAAAGGAAAATGGAAGGTAGCGAATAAGTTGGTCACGAATTGTATTTCTTATTCACATATCCTGACATTAAGTTTATAAAGTTAGCCAGATAACGTTGGGTGGACCATATTATCAGGCTGGCAGAGGAAAATCCTATAAAAAAAAACTCACTATTGAAACCTGAAGGAAATACAAGAATAGGCGGACTGAAGTCGTGATAGTTAAATGGAATAAGAGATAATCTTAAGACACTTGATGTAAGAGGATGGAGAAGGAAGGCGATGGACAGGATGAATGGAAGAAGATTTTGTCAGCGGCCAGGAATCAAAATGAGCTCTATCTATTGATGATGATGATGGATATAGTTTTCATTAAGAACCACGTGTGATCTTACTTATGGTGCATTGTACTGCATAGACTGGATTATTACTAGTTATGTATTTAAGGAATTTGGCGGAATTCGTTGCCAGAAAATATATCTCAGACTGTTGGTTGTTTCACAGAAAATACTAAGTATGATTTACTCTTTCTTCAACACACTTTATATTTCCGACTGTATTGTATTAATGGAGTTATTAATTTACTACTTAAATAGACTCTTTGTCACAGGTAAACAACGTTTTGAATTGAATTAACTGAAGTGGACTTAGATGACACAGCACTAGAAGACTTTTCTACCCCCCCCCCCATGCCTAGCATTTCTTTAATACTTTCTACAAAGCTTGTTAAGGTCGTATACAAGTTGGAAGCAACGCAAATGTACAGATTTCAAATATAAATTTATTGAAGTAACTAACTCACTGGCACTATCATGGCCGCGCAGATATAAGCACTCTAAACATCCCTATCCTGAGCTAATACTATCATAAACTGTATAATTTACATCGCTTAAATCATGATTAATATTATTCTCTCACCTCATTATTGGCCTAGCTATTGGACGTTTTCCCATCTAGTTTTCATACGAGTTTCCATGCTCCCCCCCCATTTCATTTCCATTCGTCCACATTCCATACCCATCGCAGTCTACGAAACTTAACTGTTTTTATTACATTTGGCTTCCATAAAGATAATGTGGCTCACTTTTATGTAATATAGTAATCAATCCCATACAGAAATCAATTCCTAGATTTCTATGCCCTTTTATAAAGCGTTAAACATGTTCTGAAACTATATCTGCTCCCAAATAAAATATAAAAAAATCATAATTACTATTTTCATAATAGAAGAATATTTTGAATAAAATATATTTCTTTATCCATCTTCCTTTGTAGAAATAATTAAATATGCATTTTAGAAACACGAAGACTTCGTTATCATATTCGTGGATGACCAATATATGTTTACCACAAATAATTTATTTTTTAAATTTCTCCAGTCAAATTTAAATGAAACTGTATTGACCTAGGCTTTCACGGCCCTGAGTTGCTATTACGTCGGGAAACTTCAAACCTCAAGACCACGGCCTACAGCCCGGAAATCATCTTCAAGATCATAATATTAAATGAAACTGTTTTTTTAATCCACACTTTGTGTGAATCAACTTTAATGCTGGAAAATTTACTTACTTTAGATATTAGAGTGGAACGAACTTTATTCCCCCTGAGAATGAAGTTATATAAAATACACGTTACAAGTTTTAAATTCTAGTTTCTTCAGTTCTTTCGAAATAATATCCGACCTTCTTATTGAAACTGAACTGTCGCTGAAGGCATTTCTTAAAAATTAAATCTTTGTGCAACTTTAAAATAAGATCAACTTATGCACGTAATTTAATTAAAAAACAAAAATAAGAACAGCACTCATATACAGACGAAAACAATCCAAATTTAATTTTTAGTCGGTATTAAAACGAAGTAAAACTGATTATTATCAAAAGTCACTTTATAGTTTATAACTGTTTATTGTATAAGGTTGATTTACATTGTTAACATAATATACTGCAAGCAGTATCGATAACCCAAACCGTCGGTATCTCTACCTTGACGTGGTGGTGGGGCTTGTGAGTCCTAATGACTTCATGAGCTATACAGACGGTAGTAGAACTACGAACAGGGCCTCCCATGGCTGGCAGGTCATGGAAGAAGGTCCAGACTAAAAGAGATACCCATCGAACAAGAAGGGCTAATAACTCACTTCCAAGATGTAAAATTTTCCATTACTCATAGAAACATTCACGAAGTAAACCGGACTGATAAATTGGAACAAACTAGCAAACGAAAAAGGAACACGAGATGGAAGAAAATTAAATGAAACTTGGATGCTGGAATATTAGAGCGATTAATGGGAAAGAGAACATAACAGAAGAATTGAATAAATCTAAAATAAAGATCTGTGCAATCTCCGAGACGAAGAAAAAAAGAAAATCGATTACACAAATACAAGACTACATATACATAAACAGTGGAGTAAACAAATCCAAGCGTGCCAGAGAAGGTGTTGGTATTCTGATACATGAAGGTTTGAAAGATAAAATAATCGAATATAATTACATATGAGAGCGAATAGTTAAAGTAAAATTCCAAAATGCACCTAAAAATTTTACGATCATCAGCATTTATGCACCAGAGGAAAGTAAACCAATAGAAGAAATAGAAAAAAAATACAATACCCTTCAAGAAAACGTAGAGAAAATTGTATTAGATAAGAATGTGAAATTGAACCTATACACCTCTGGATAAATGATAGAAGACTAAACTGGAACGATCACATAGATAGAATGGAGAACAGTGATTAGTGAAGAAAGTACGTGACTGGACACCTCAGCAGAAAAGGCCTTTAGGACGACCACAACTACGATGGAAGGACGTCACCATACCCCGGACCTGTAGTGAATGAACACGCAACAAGCTGCCAGCTTTCATGCGTAGAGGAAGAAAAAGAAGTATCGATAACATTACAGAAAAATGCTGAATTTATTTTCAAAAATAAGGCCTAACTACGTGGTCATTAATATGCTGCAAAACATTGCTTTTTAAAAAATAAATTATTTTCCGCTTCAAAGCTACACAAATAGTACTTATAGTCTGGGATTTACTGTTTCATAACTTTTGAAATATCTGTGCTAATTATATAAATTATTTAACAATTCATTACGCGGTAATATCGGATTTTTAGAATAACTGTATTTAAATAATTATGTTAATTAGATTCTGGAATGAAAATAGTTTTTGAAATAAAACATATTTTATATTGAAAATTTGAATATCACGAATTATTTACAAATTTTAAATTATACAAAATTGAACACACATCTCCTGAAAAAGTTTACCTTCGTTGTTAAGTGACATTGCACATTAATAAAATATATACAAATCAACAATTTAAGCGAATGCAATGTATGTATAGGTATACATGGTATTAATATAAAAAGCGATGAATGAAACTACTCATGTTATAGATTTAGAAGGTTTACACTATCCAAATTATTAGCTCGGATGCTAGCGTTTTATATTCGTTTCAGGAGGTCCCGGATTCAGACCCTGACGAACGTGACTGTTTTTTATTGATCTTCTTCAGTCCTAGAGATAATTGCTGGCTGGAATTTCATTACTGGGACCCATTCTACCACAATCATAATTTCTTATAATTAAATTTATATTAGTGATCTATGCAAAACAACACTAGACAATCAAAGCCATATAGCATTGCGGTTAAAGCGTCTATAAATATGAATTAAAATGAACGGAGATCTGATACGTCATCTATAAATATATATACAATGGATGTAGGTTGAATAATATTTTAAAATTATACCACTATGTAATTTAGTAATTGTAATTTCATTGAACCCAATAGGCCTATGTAAGGAGAGGAAGTACTTGATTCCACTATTTTTCAGCTACTTACACCAAGAAAAAATAAATTTATTAAAATGAAATTATAAATCAAAGATAATGATTTAATACAGCAAAATCGTGTACTTAATAAAACCAGTTTATTGGGCCTAAATTTTATTTAACGCAATAATCGATCTAAGGATGAGAAGTAACATAACCGCATTACTATTCAGGTACTGACTCGAAAAAAATCTCTCGAGTTTGTCGTTGCTTTTCTATTGAAATAATATTTAACATAAGCGGCGTAACTTGAGACCAGGAAGAAAAATCTCCCTCCGGTTGATTTGTCTGTGGTCTTCCTTGTTCAAGAGCATGATATTCTAAACAAGTACTGTCGCTGTAACAGGATCTAAGCAATATTCTCAGTTTTTTTTCTCCCTCTTGAATGAAGTTCTCATCCCAGTTAAGTTTGTATTTACATAACAATAATCAGTGTAGTGAAAAGGCTAAAGTATGTGAACAGAAGGGGAAGAAGAACCTGATACCGAGTTTACTTTTTTCTTTCCTGTAAGCGAGTTCAATTTTTGAATTAGTGGTCAAGCTAATACAGCTGCCGACAAAAATTTTATCCTTGGACACACAGAAATATTATTGTTAAAATTATATTTTGCGTGTCCCTACTTAACGAATATATGTTATTCTATTGCTTTATTTAACAGATTTACAAGACTAGAAACCTCATTTATATAATTTGTTTTATAACATTCTAGACTATAGCCTTTTATAGTATTGTTTTAAATATTCAACAGTTGCTTCAACGGTGCTAATAATGTTTTTTTTTTAATTTTTATTGTCAACGAGTCCCATCCATTTTAATTTTGAGACTTCCTTAGGTTTATTTTTGACATTTCTTTTTCAAATGCCCCAGGTTTGTCTTTCGACATTCCTTGTTTCTCTCCTGGCATGACGTACTTGTAACCCACTTCTGAGGTTGGGGCGCCTGGAAGGCGGGGTTACGTTGCCCCGATGATATGATGGGTGATGATGATAATGGCGCGCCAGGAGAGTCCCTGATCCTAAGCTTAATCTAAGATGAATATGAATGATGATGATTGCGATGGCCATATGATTTCGGGGACCATTTGGGCCTTAAAGTTTTCCCGACATTTGTCTTACAGGTGAGGAAAACCCCCGATAAAAACCTCACCCAGAAAAACTGTCCCGACCGGGGATCGAACCCGCGCCCGCTGCGTGACAAGGCAGCATGCTACCCCGAGACCACAGCGGTGGACATTTTTGACATTAGTTTTTCCGAATAATTAATTACGTCGTCCTTTCACGTAAATCCACGATGTTTACTGTATGTACTAAATAAAACTATCAACTTTTTTGTAATGTTATATGATTTTAATAATTATTTATTTTATTCAATATTCGTAAACAGCTGTTTCAATGCACTGTATCTTATTCTTGTGTAGACATTCATCTGATGCAGCTACAGTGTATTGAAACAACTGTTTCAATGCACTGTATCTTATTCTTGTGTAGACATTCATCTGATGCAGCTACAGTGCATTGAAACAACTGTTTCAATGCACTGTATCTTATTCTTGTGTAGACATTCATCTGATGCAGCTACAGTGTATTGAAACAACTGTTTCAATGCACTGTATCTTATTCTTGTGTAGACATTCATCTGATGCAGCTACAGTGTATTGAAACAACTGTTTCAATGCACTGTATCTTATTCTTGTGTAGACATTAATCTGATGCAGCTACAGTGTATTGAAACAACTGTTTCAATGCACTGTATCTTATTCTTGTGTAGACATTAATCTGATGCAGCTACAGTGTATTGAAACAACTGTTTCAATGCACTGTATCTTATTCTTGTGTAGACATTAATCTGATGCAGCTACAGTGTATTGAAACAACTGTTTCAATGCACTGTATCTTATTCTTATGTAGACATTCATCTGATGCAGCTACAGTGTATTGAAACAACTGTTTCAATGCACTGTATCTTATTCTTATGTAGACATTAATCTGATGCAGCTACAGTGTATTGAAACAACTGTTTCAATGCACTGTATCTTATTCTTATGTAGACATTAATCTGATGCAGCTACAGTGTATTGAAACAACTGTTTCAATGCACTGTATCTTATTCTTATGTAGACATTAATCTGATGCAGCTACAGTGTATTGAAACAACTGTTTCAATGCACTGTATCTTATTCTTATGTAGACATTAATCTGATGCAGCTACAGTGTATTGAAACAACTGTTTCAATGCACTGTATCTTATTCTTATGTAGACATTCATCTGATGCAGCTACAGTGTATTGATACAACTGTTTCAATGCACTGTATCTTATTCTTATGTAGACATTAATCTGATGCAGCTACAGTGTATTGAAACAACTGTTTCAATGCACTGTATCTTATTCTTATGTAGACATTAATCTGATGCAGCTACAGTGTATTAAAACAGCTGTTACGAATGTTAAATAAAATAAATAATTATGAAAATCATATAAAACTTCGATAGTTTTATTTAGTGAATAAACGTCATGGATTTTCGTCAAGTAAACCTCCAATTAAATTGATTAAATCAGATTTGCCTTAGCTTCTTGTTTCATAACAGTGAATTAGAGTTATAATTTTGAATTACTTCTTCTTCCCCTCTTCCATCGTAACTTAACCTCTCACAATTTTTAATCTTATATATATAAATTAATGTTTGTTTGTTTGTATATTTGTTTGTTCGTACTTTATGCGCGGCCATACCGTTGATCCGATTGTGATGGGTTTTTTGCAAAATGTTCAGGAGATTCCTGGGATGAACATAGCTATAAGAGAGTTGTGATACTCAACTCCTACACCCTTAAAAATCGCCCTTTGTAGTGGAAAACGTGAAAAATGTAGCTCTTTGGACGCTTAAATGACTTACGCTGCCTAAACCATAAGAAATACACAACATTAATGTACATAGAATTGAATATCTCAAGAAGCTCTACAAAAAAAAGTACGCGGCAGCATATGTTTATCTCTTACGGATAACTCACAAAAACCATTTTTTGCCTTTCATTGATACCAATAGTCCCTTTTTTGTCTTTCATTGATACCAAGAGTCTCGCGCCGTAGCCGAGTGGTTAACGCAAGAAGTCTTGGCGCAGAACTACGGGACTTAAGCTGGTTCGAGTCTCTACGGGGGAAGACATTTTTCTCATGGATTGTCGGCCAGTATGGGGCCGGTGCACAGTGGGTCAGAAATGAAATCTAGCTGGAAAAACAAAAAAAAAAAAAACTGTTTGGACTCACTCTCATCAATTAATTTTTTTTTCACTCTAATATAATTGTTATATGACGGTTCTTAACTTATCTGCAAGGGAGCGTATAATTCTAATGTTCATGACTGTGTGACGTCATCATTCACACTTCTTGAGCCACAACAGAAGGCTGTAAGAGGTTTTCTTGCGAACTTATTTAATAATATCTAATTATGTCCTAATTGCTGAATTTTATGGTAAAAAAGTAACATATTTTTATCGTCCGCCCATGACATGAGAATTGAACGTTCGGGCAGGACAACGTCTGCCGGGTACGCTAAGTTATATATATATATATATATATATATATGATCAAGATTGAAGTTGACAAAGGAAAATTAAAAATCATTCTAATACAAATCAAAGAGATTAACTCTTTTCTTAGTATTAGTACAATAAATGCACAATTGAAGAGGAAAGAAACTAAATTATTGTTAATATTCTCATCCAAAATAAGACTCTATTTTAACATGTAGGCCTATTACTCGCGCAATATTTGTTACTGTTGCACTAAAAAGTTTTCCTTTCCATATTTTTTGTCCGTATTGTCATTTATTTCAATAAAGAGTGAGGCTATGTCAGTTGTTTCATTTATGAATAAAACACACAAAAAAAAACTTGTCAGGCGAATGAAAAACGATATGAACTCTTCCTTCGTTTCATACCAGCGAAGTGGTGCATTTCGGTGAATGTTTTCTTCAAGAGTGAATTTATCCTTTGGACAAAGTAGGCCCCATATCCCATGAAACAATATTAAATCCGGTATAAGAATGTAACGGATTCCAATCAATTACACCTGTGTACAGCAACAATCGATTATCGTTTTCCCGTTAATCTTTACTGTCACTGCTTAACTTCCCTTCCGAAGGAAACCATACTCAGAATTTTTACACCCTGAAAACATCCCATCGAGACCGAGCTTAAACCAAGAAACTTCGGACAGAGAGACGAATATAGCAACAGACCACCGGGACCAATAATATCAATGAATTGTGATCTAATTAAAATTGGGCTAAACCAAAATATACAAATTGCTTTTTAGTTTTCATACATTAGAGAAAGAAATCTGCATTTCAACAGTATGTTTGTGTTATTGTTATTATAAAATGGCGCCATAGGACCGAAAAAATCTTAAATTATAATTTTAATGCATTTAATAAGAATTAATATAGAATAATGAACGTTTAATGCAATTTGTCCCCATATTATGCATTTTTAAACAGACAAATTGGAATGATAATTTTCTATAAATGTTAAAAAATACTGGTTTCAGTAGTTAAAATGACAAAGTAACTATTTCGATTCCCGGTCGGGACAGACTCCTGGGTGAGGTTTTTTTTCCCGAGATTTTTCCTCACCTGTAAGACAAATGTCAGGAAGCTTAGGACCCAACGGTCCCCGATGATCATCCGATCTTCATCATCCTTATTATCATCATCATGCTTCACCGGTGTGGAAAGCAACGGGAAGCTACCACACCTATAATTCCCTAGTAAAGCTGCAAAGCGTAACATGAAAATGCAATGATTGCAGTGAAAGACTGCCCTCGGGCAGAATTACTATGGATGGATGTATCTAGGGTATAATACTTACGGGCATTATTGTATTATGTTATTAGAACATTCAGCACTAAATAGATTTTTCAAGGTTTTTGTAAACATTTTCGTAAACAGGACACTCACACTATTGAGATACGAGTATTGGATCACATAATTGACAACATTATAGATATTACTAAGCTAGGGGAGGGTGTCGAACGAGGAGAGAAATAATATGTCCAGTAACTTGTCCTTATTTTCGACTTTTCGTATTTCATTCCGCGTACTATCTAATGTTTTCCCTTTTGGTTGAAAGAAAAAAAAAATCCATTTTGTTTAAATTTAGAATGAGGAATCCATGCCACATTGACCTAGAACAGGAGCGACAATGAAAATAAAATATCGATAAAAATGGCAATGGCTTATTAATTTTAATTTAATTTAAACTGCTGAATTTAAAATATTTATTTTTCTTGTTTAAGAAAAGAGAAAAATAAGTAAACAATACTCTTGCTGTGATTTTTTTTAAAAAATAGACCTATTTATACATTTACGTCTAGTGTGGCCGGGTTAATATTAATTTATTGTAAAGAAATTTGATATAGTATCATATTGGGCTAAAATAAGAAAGTAGAGGGTGTGTAATGAAATCAGACGTGCCGCTCTGGACTTAATGTATAAATATTAAACAATTACTTACATCAAGAGTATTGTTTATATTTTATGGTTTTAAACAAGAGAAATAAACCAATAAATATCTTCACATACAGGCGTTTTAATTAAATAAATTGTTAACATGATAAATCATTACCTTTTAATCGATTTTTTTCTCATGTCGCGTCTGTTCTAGCTCAATGTGACACGAGTTCATATCAATTTTCAACAAAGCGGGCTTTAAATTACTTCTTACAACCAAAGAAAAAAATTGAGGACGTGCGGAATGAAATATGATTAGTTGAAAGTAAGGACCATCCTAATGCCCAAATTATGTTAGAGGCCAGGCGCTGTCTTGCGCAGCAAATATTTCGATGGCTGCACTAGACAATTAAACAAACGAGCATTTCATGTATCTGTGGTAGCAGGATACTAGTTCCATCGCTAAGACACCACAAGACATATAAGTTTGAAATTGCTACCCCGCTGGGAATCAAACCTGGGGCATCAGAATGGAAGGTAGGATCTCCATCGACTACACCATGGGCCACGTAAGTAGGTCTTCATATATCGTATTCAGTAAACAACCACTGAAAAGACATTCCGTCTATAGAAATAAAAGACTGTGCTGATGGACTACAACGGTCGTTTCTGGTTCCGAAATTCACAGGTTCAAAGCTGGCGGGCGTCAATGAGTTTTTTAAGGGATTAAGAATTCTGAGTATTACTTCTTTAGTAGATTTAAGGCACGCAAAAACTGAGGCCTGAAATAGGTCTCTGCATAATATATCGGTGACTCACGCCCAGATTTGAATTGCGGCGCTAAGGACCTATTGATTGGTTTAAGAGGCCATTACTTGCTTCCAGTTATCTGATGATTCTCTTAAATTAGAAATTCAGTTAATAAATGTGTTTGTGAGAATCTCTCATTAACAATTGACATATAAAGCCGTGGGTGCATTGTTAAAGAATATCATTAAATGAAAGTTCTAACTAACTACTACACATTGACATAAATAATGTTTCAAAATTCAACCGTCGCGTCGGTCTTGTGTGACTAGAGATTACCATGTTCGCCTCTGATCAGAAGGTTCGCGAGTACAAACCCGGCCAGAACCGATGCATTTTCAGAGCGTAGAAATCCTGTGTATGTGTTCTGCAGAAGATAATTAAAACCGTAAATACCATGTCATAGATTTACGGAACGTAAAATAATTTCAAACCTAAAGTAAGAAACAACTGAACAAAATCTGTGGCTCTTTTACGTTCTGATTTATAATAACCGTAGCTATTAAAGAGCGTCATTGTCATCTGCATCAAGGATTAGACCTTAAGGTCTGTTCCGACCTCATGTTAGAATTCTCTCCATCTTTTACTGAGTGTTCCTACATTTCGTCCTAGTGGTCTATAGCGAATAATCTGTTTCGGGATTCTGTTGTTATTCTATTGACGTGGTCCATCCAGTTGTCTCTTTATTATGCAATCCACTCTAATAGCTTAAATACGTATATTTCTGTTAGTATATCTTTATCTAGTTTCCGATCTGCTATTGTATAGCCAGTCACACTCCCCAGAAACCTCATTTCTGAAGTCTATTCTTCGTTCCTAGTTTTTGGTTAAGACCCATTGTTCCTATCCCTATATTAGTGTTGGAACCACCATTGTTTTTTTTATAAAATATTAAAAGTGTCTCCTTTCTAGTTCCCTTGAGACCTCGTTTATGGTGCCACACATATAATTACATTTATTTATTTTATTTTAAAGAGCATGGATAAATAAAATAACGTAAGTAATAAAACGGATATAAATAATGTACGAAAATAAAATTCTCAGCAGTTAGAGCTCCTTTAAATTACGTAGCTGTAAATTTAATTTCTGTGTTCTGTTATGTCAAGTTTCGTTAATCAACGCTATGTTAAAACATAAAAGCCTTGCTGGAGGCTGTTTACCTAATTAAGTAGTGTTCGTAATGTAGCGGTAGAAACATTTTATGAGTAACTATATGATACAATATTTAAATGCAAACAAAACACAACAATCCTACCAATAAGAAATCAAAGTATTAGGCCCCTACCTATTTTTTACAATTAGGGACTACCTTTCATGAGCATTTTCTTCGAAATAATTAATTAATAACATACTCTAATTAAACAACAGACAATACAAACTTAAAAAATAAAAAAAAATTCTGAATGCGCAAAAGACACACTTATTCAAGGGACTTAATGGTTATTATTTCTTAATGTTTCTTAGTTTATCTTATCCCTTTGAAGGTACATTTACATGATACTTTTCGACCATACAAGATCATGGAGGGCTTACCTTGATGAGTGATTACCTCAATACCAGGGCCACCTTCGATACAACACAAATATTTAAGTAAAGACACGCCATTCACTCAGTCATTCATACTGAATAAGGCGAATAAAATATAGGAGGTCATGATGATCAGATAGTGTTCTGGGACTACAAGTGTTTTCTGAATAGGAGAGGAAAAATCCACCCATCAAACTTGCCCGACAGGGATTGAACTCGAGTCCGCTGCGTCTGAGACAACAATGTTACTCATGACCATAGCGGTTGTATGAACTTTTCTTATATGAATATAAAATATTCTTACCAATGAAACACACATTCATTGTATGTAATATAATTAAATATTACATAAATGTTAATTAACTTATAGTTAATTCCACTCCATTTGTCACAATTAATTGAAATTATTTCATCACACACACACTGTACCTATACACAACTTACAAGTCGTTGCCTGTTATTTTATAGATTTTGTTTAAGTTAAAATATGAAAATACAATCTAATCTCCAATTAAGGTTCGAATCTATTCCTTGCCATTACATACTCCTTTATTTAATGTTTGGGGAAAATAATCTTATATACTCAACCTAGGATTTAAAGAGAGATCATGGCTTACTTGGTTTAAGGCTAGGGACATGGATATTTCTAAAAATTAGTGACGACCATGATATGCGAATATGTCCAATGTGCGGGAGCTTTGAAGACGAGATACACATATTAGGAAAATGTAATGATTTGGAAGATTGAAGGCGTCAGTTATTACCGGAAAGATTTCTAAATTCAAATCGTGAAAGATTGGCATGCTACGAGTTAATGGTAAATCCAGAAAATTGGATAAACTTGGGTAAATTTCTGGACAAAACGCGGAAAATAAGAACAACGCTCATTCATGAATAAATACGTGTTATCAAAATGCAATACCATTAATTCTTAATAATTCTACACAACTTAATGTGTAATGGTATTGTATTGTTATGTAATTGTAATATTACTGTGTTTTCTTTACGTAATTGTAATATTGTTTTCTTTTTGTTTTTCTTTATACTATTATCAAATATTAATTTATTGTAACGAACTGTCAACAGCACACACGGGCTTACTGCCCGTGCTACACATAGTTGTAAATAACATTGTATATATCTTACTTTTAGTCTAATAAAGTCCTACTACTACTACTACTAATTTCAATACAGGGGTTTTAGTATCAAATGGAAACAACTTTAACAACTAAAATATCTGAATTTTACTTATGAGAACCTAGATTCCTCATCCCATGTTCATTATCTTCCATTCTTTAACAAATTTTCTTAGGTTGAATTCTGAAACATTGTAGGCCTATACACACACACACACACACACACACACACATATATATATATATATATATATATATATAATATTGTAGAGGGGGCAGTTGTTAATTTTTAAGATATAGACAGTTTTTATAATTTCTGCGTGCAAGTAATTTTTTTTTTCGATTTTAGAGAATATGTTAAAATCATATAGAAATGTTTAATGACTATATTACTAAAATTGTTTCCTGAATTTGATTTAGTCTCTTATACTTTGAATTTATTCGCAAACCAAAGGGTGAGTTTCTATAGATATACTCTTTTCGGATTCGAGGGTTCTTTAACAAACAATAAATCTTTACGAAACGACTGTGAAGTATTTTAACTTCCTATCAGAAAGAGGGCGCGCCTTCTAGAAGTTTCCTAAAACCGAAAAATGTCATTGTCTGTGGACGATATACACTAGAATCCTTCGAATCTCTATACTATCTGACAAGAGAGGAGTAGACAGCCCTTCGTCTCCCGGCCGACTGCTGGCCGCACATCCACCTGCGTCAGGTAGACATCGAGCCAGTATACGGCTAAAATGTGATCAGCATATCGAGGTCTCCAGCCATTATAGGTGGTTTTCTCAATTTAGAGCCGCTGCTTATTGTAGATGCTCAAATTTCCACGAAGATGTTGGACATCGATTCATGAGAAAATGTATTTCTCCATGGGGATTTGTACCAGCGCGTTCCGTACCTTAGACTTTTTGGCCTGTTACCAAACACATCAAGGCTGTCATTAAAAACAATAATGCATTTTTATTTCCACTATGATACAAATTATTTTCAAGTGTGCATTTTTCTTAAAAAAACACACAAAAATGTAAATTAAAATAAGAACATCAACAAAATTTGCTTTTTATTATTTTTTGTAATTAAATGATAAATAACTAGTCCAGCGGTGTGGGTTACGTACTCTCACAGCGCCGCTGTCCTCACACAAACATTGCCGCACTGACTAAAGATAAGAGAAAGTACAAACCGTTTAAGTACTGCGTCTTTCAAAATGCGTATCATTTAGTATAAATGTACTGGTGATATGAAATGCATTAGCCTATACCCATCGATGAGATTTCATGCCGTTTATGTATCCAACTAAGGGCACAAAGAGAGGCGCGTTCACACTGACAGTGTGTATGAAGATGCCCGGATCACCTTTTGAAATTAATTAATAATACATATACCTAGTTTTTAACGTATTCTTTAGTTTTAATATTGTTACTAAGATTACCACATACTTCTTAAAAAACTTTTATTTCTTCGAAATTTAGATTGCTATGAAATGTTTCAAGCCTGAAGGATCTCATTTCTAAAGAAATCACAAATTATTCTACGTTGTATGAAGTACTGCAGCTAAGTAAACATTTAAAACTAGGAACTATCATTATAGACACAATTATGTTTGCAGACGAACAGGTCATATGTGCAGAATCAGAAAATCAATTACAAAAAGCCACACTACTGCTCAAGAAAACCATGGAGAAATATACTCTCAAGATTTCATCGAAGAAAACAAACACAATGGCCTTCGGTGAAAATATGCAGTTCTGTCGATAATAGTTTTAAACGATGTAATTATCGAACAAGTACAGAGTTCTAAATATATCACATACCTTACAATTGGTAGAAAAATAGTAAAGTGATCCACAACAGGCCCGGAGGCCCTTGGGGTAGTAGAAGATTAAGGCTCCCATTTTTTCTAGACAATCGGCACTTTATGTCAGCCGGGTTGTCAGCCCTGCATGACGGCCGCCTTTACTCCCAGAACAAGCGTCCGGTACTCATTTCCGTTAGAGGCTGAGTCGACCCCAGGGCCATAGTGACGCCAGAGGGTTTGGGTCAGTTTAAAAATCCTGACCCTAACGGGACTTGAATCCTCGACCCTCCGGCTTGTAGCTCAGTGCCTTAACCACTACGCTAAAATGATATAATGAAAAAGAAAATCGAAGTATGTGTGGGACTATAAAAAACACTATCAACAAAAACAACAAAACAAACAACGCTAAAGTTTTATAAGGTAATGGCAGTTCCCATTGTGATATGTGGATCAGAGAATTGGGCCATGAATAGATCAAACCGAATATTACTAGGAAGGTCAGAGATGAAGTTCCTCCGATACGTTGCAGTATATAGTCTAAGAGACCATATTCCTAGTGAAACAATTAGGCAAGAACTCAAAGTTTTTAATCTAAATGAACAAATACAAAGACATAAACAAAACTGGCATGATCATATTTTAAGAATGGACTCATCTAGGTTAACAAAACAACCACTGTTGTACCAGCCTCAAGGCTGTAGAGATGTGGGACGTCCTGGAGGACGATGGGAATATGAATTCTGAGAGTGGAACAGGCCGAGGGCCTACCATAAAGATGATGATGAAGTACTAGTTAACTAGTAACGTAAAAATACCATTATAAGCAAATAAATTATTATTATTATTATTATTATTATTATTATTATTAGAACTAATCTCACGTGTATCCTGGGGATTAGGAAAACTTTGAAGGACTGGGAAAATAGAAGAAGAAATATGTTATAATCGAGACGGATGGAGGAAAATTATGAAGCGAAATTGAAGACAAATCATTGGTGCCGACAAAATGTAATATTGTTAATCGGAAATAAATAAATAAATAAATATATATATATATATATATATATATATATATATATATATACATTTATTGTGTCCAACGCTGTGGTCTCGAGGTAGCGTGCTGCCTTGTCACGCAGCGGGCCCGGATTCGATCCCCGGTCGGGGCAGGTTTTCTGGGTGAGGTTTTTATCGGGGTTTTTCCTCACCTGTAAGACAAATGTCAGGAAAACTTTAAGGCCCAAACGGTCCCCGAAATCATATGGCCATCATCATCATTCTTATCATAATCATCATCACCATCATCATCATCCTTCACCGGTGTGGAAAGCAACGGGAAGCTACCACACCTACAATTCCCTAGTAAAGCTGCAAGCATAGCATGAAAATGCTATGATTGCAGTGAAGGACCTGCCTTCGGACAGAATTACTAAGGATATATATATATATATATATATATATATATATATATATATATATATATATACATATATTATCCATCCATAGTAATTCTGCCCGAGGGCAGGTCTTCCGCTACAATCATAGCATTTTCATGCTATGCTTTGCAGTTTTACTAGGGAATTATAGGTATGGTAGCTTCCCGTTGATTTCCCCACCGATGAAGGATAATAATGATAAGGATGATGATGGCCAGATGATTTTTGGGGACCGTTGGGCCCTAAGCTCCCTGACATTTGTCTTACAGGTGAGGAAAAACCCCGAAAATATCTCACCCAGGAGCCTCTCCCGAACGGGAATCGAACCCGGGCCCGCTGCGTGACGAGGCAGCACGCAACCTCGAGAGCACAGCGGTAGACTATATATTATTATTATTATTATTATTATTATTATTATTATTATTATTATTATTATTATTATTATTATTATCATCATCATCATTAAAATGAGAATACTGTCGCATGGTAGTTGACCTTATATATGCATGGACTAGGTATGAGCATGTAGAAGTATAGATTATTCATTTAATGAACGATTGATGGACCGATAAATTTTATAACATGAACATGCGTGCATTATGGACTCTTTATGCATTTTTTGTTGTAATTAATCATTGTTTGGATAATATGGTATGTTTGTAAATTTCAAAACGAGTAGTGTTAACTTATTGCTATGAATTCATTGGTATGTTCGATACCAGAATAGCTGCTGTCATTTTGTTAATGGTCGACATTTTTGGGGACGTTGTTAAGAGGAAATTTATAGGTATGGGAACACCATGTTTTTTTCCCCCTCTCTCTCTTATTGAAATAGATCAAAACCAGCTAAACCACAATTTACATCACATGTTCAATTGACTATGTGAACACAAAAGCGCCAAGCATTTGTTGATATTCAAAATATGCAGTTTGCATTGTAATTGTGTGATTATTAATTTGTTGTACTTCGGTGGGAGGGATTCTTTTATAGGTATTTGTTGAATAGCACCCAGGCACGTAAACGCTTTGATCTGACATTCCTGTATTATCAAGCTACTCTTCTCTCTTTCTCTCCCTTCCTTTTCATACTATTTCTATCTCTTTCTTTCGTATTCAAAGGATATTTTGTGATAAAACACTTTTTCACACAACAAAATAATCTACTCTATTTCCTCTTGGTCGGTTTTTCAGAGGATTTACGAGTAGACTATTGCATTTACATGCTGACAGTTGTGAAGCTGAGGTTTTTGTGTGTTTCTCCCAGTTAATGCTTGGTACTTCATAGTCCTCTTCTCACTAAGTGCAGGTATTGTGATTTACTAAACCATTTATTCCATATTCCAATTCATGTTAGATTCAGTGTTTTTAAATCTTTGTGAATGCACTCTTTAAATCAAACGCGATTAGCGGATCAATTATTTTAAAATTCATTACGAAATACCACTGAGATCACTGTGTAAAAGTTAGAATAATAAAATTCGTACCTGAAATATCTCGTCCTCAACTAGGTAAGAATTCTTTGAAATACTTTATAGGTCTTTCGGAGGAACAAGTTCTATCTTCAGATTTTTAAAATATACTAATTGTTGTCTGTAATAATTTCATATAGAGGGTTCATATCGTTGGGAATGTTCTCGTCATATTCTTGACTTCTTTTAAGATTTCAATTTCTTCGAGGATGTTAATTCTCGAGTTGCTTTTCTCTCTACGTAAGATCGATAACATGTCGTCGATTACCTTGAATTGGTGACCTATTTCTGTTACTTTTTGGCAAATCTTGATTTCCTCTCATTGTATTTACCGATCTCCAATTTTTATTAAATTTTATTTTAAAATTTCTGGTGGGTTTTAATATAACAATTTTTACTGCTTTTGCATTTTAGTTTGTACACACATTTGTTTTTAATATATATCTGCCTCGTCTATTAGTTCAGTTTTTTTTTAATATTTTCAATTCTCGAAATATATTCATTAGCTCGTTTTATCGGAAAGATATTCGATATATATAATTAAATTGACTATATAACTCAAGTCCCAAATGGGAGTCAATGACCAATCACGTTTCAATGATTTCTGTTTTACAACCAATCAGAGTCGTGTTTCACGAAATATTTATCAGTGTTAAATTTACCATATTAAAGAAAGCTCCTCCTTTTTAATATTCTGAACAGGTCTGACCATTATTTTGCAGTGACTGAGCCTATAAGAAATACGGCTACCAGATTGTATATATAGTGCATAGATGTCAACACATAGCGCTTGCAGGAGTTAATATAAAAACATTTGTAGCAATTGATTATACCACCAAAAAAAGAAACCACTGTTTGCACTTTTTTAAATGTATTTTTTCCCAGTTAATAATCAGAAAAATATAATTGTCATATTTACATCATACGACATCAGAAACTAATTAATATACAGTTTGATGCGTTTCATTTTTTCTCCACTAGAGAGCATTCTTACATATTGCGTTTCTTTGGCAATAAATAGTATGATCTGGTTACAGTGATAAACAAAAGAAGCAGATGAAGCGATCCTATCGTTTCTCATTTGTTTTCAAACATCGCCGTTTACATTAAATATATAAATATTTTAAAATAACTATAGTTAAATAATGATTTGTGAGTAAACAGCTTAATTTTATTCGTTAAATAGTCGTAACAAATGCCACTCTTGATTTCCAAATTCTATAGATAAATTCACTCCTCACTTCGTAAGTCGTGAATTTATCAATAATTTGGAAATCACTCGTGGCATTACTTATGATAATTTATTAAGAAGAGAAATAGCGAGGTAGATTTTCACTTGACAAAATCAATGTTCAAAAAATTATTATTCGAGCTCATTAGCATGAACATTTCGTATTATTATATTTACTTTTCTTTAAGATATACATTAAAACGCACCTAATGTTAATTTGAATTAATGTATTATCTATTAGTGGAGGGCGTATGTTATGTCGGTAACATTTGTTGGCAAGTTACTTTAACTTATGAAGACATTATTCTGTAATTTATAAAATGTATAAAAATCTGTTAAAAACAATATTTCGTGCAATCAGATATAGAATGGATAGGTTTTTATCCAATATACATTAGAATTATGATTGTGGTTATGTAAACAATTTGAACACGCTAGGTTACATGATAACCACACTTCACGTCAGTTGGATTACGTTGCTTTCTCGCCAAGTGTTGTACATGGCTTTTTAAAAACATTAGTCTATTTGTTTAACATTTGACAGTTGAAGATAAGTTATATGTTTGATTTTCATATCCATATAATAAACTCAGAAGAATCACCGTTTAATACATTTAGTTTAACTTTGTTTTTAGAAAAGTTGGATTGACAAGAGTCCCTGTAATGTATGTTTTCTTTCATAATTGTGTCTATGTTTAATTTCTTTCTGCACCTCATTCTCGTTTGTAATTATTGTTCTCAGGTATTTGAATTCCGCCACTTCTTCAAAATGTTCCTCAATTGTTGTTAAATGCCCATTCCTTTTAATTAATAATCTTATGTGTGTATTCAGTTTTATTAATGTTTGATTCCATCTCCTATACCTTAATATTACTTATTTTTTACTATTACCTAATAATTCTACATCGTCAGCATATACCAACAGCCGATTAATATCATTAACGCGATCTTCATAATCTAAATATTTGGTTGCATGCTTTAATACAAAACTGAATAGCAGAGATAATAGTACACCTCCTTGCTTCTGTCATTTAGACACATTCAAGTAAGTCTAACTTTTAGGAATACCAAATTACAGCGCGAAACTGTCGGTCCTAGTGGATTAGTGCTTACCATGCTCGCCTCTGGTTCGAAATTCGAGATTTTAAACCCGGCCGGAGTAATGGATTTTTGGAAGCGTATAAAAATCTACACGGATTCGTTAGGAAAATAAATTAAGAACTTCTGTGGTAGATTTACGCAAATAAAATACCTAAAGTCCATAAAAAAGAGGCATGTGAGCAAAATTTATCGGTCCTTGCACGTCCAGAATTGAATTTCGACGCTAATGACTTCAGAAGTTAGCATTGTTAAATAAAATACTAGCTAGCACAATACTATTACAATTTCTCTCTCTCAAGTGATCGCATGCCTCTTTCAAGTCTGAATTTAGTTAATGTACAGTGCGATCATATTCGCACTTACTTTCTGGAGTCCATATTATATAATACAAAAAGTATGAATTAGCGTAATCTATTTCCGATACATTTACACAGATCTTTATTTATTTTTCATGAATATAAGACATAAACTATAATAATGATAATGATAATAATAATAGTAATACACATGTGTGTGGCGTTTACTGTCTAACGGCCGCAACTATTATTTCATCGAAACCAAACTTGGCATATAGAAATTAATTAAAAAAAGTAAGACAGTGTTCGTTAAAATAGGGCATTGAGATATAGTAGTAGTTCACTTGAAACTAAAATTTAAAAATCACTCTAGCGATTACAATTTTCGATATTCCACAACGAAATCTGGTATATGCAATTTAATTATAAAAAGAAAGACATTCCGTAAATCAGAAAAAATGAATTATTAGAAATCGAGGTTTACTTGGAACCCAAAATTTGAAAAGTGCTCTAGCTCGCAATTTCTCCTTCCTCGCAAAGAAACTGATACATACGATTTAATTAACAAAAGTAAACCAGAAAAAATTGGACCATACATTCGACTTGCTGAGGAATCCACTTAGTTTATCCAGCTGCTGCTTACGAACTTCAAAATAAACAAGTAATTCTTTTGGGATGTCACAGAATTCATTAAATCACTAAACGTATTGGTAGAAATTTAATGACAGTTCTTAGCATGTAACTGTATACAGTCACATGGTTATCATGACGGAATTCATGACTTGAATTTCAATTCTTTGAACCAGATTTTCCTACTTTTGAATTCGAGTATAAGCAGTTACATAGCTTTTCTCGAAGGAGCTCCTGTCTTACAATCTGTACAAACTGCCAGATATCTAAGCGATTTTGTCGAATACTGCACACGCATGCGCGAGCCATCTGTGTAACTTGTACTATTTAACTTACAAAAGTTGACTTTTGTGACAAGCTCTTCGTAGTGAAATAATGTAGGTAAGTGACCGATATTTTTAGTTTGGTTATTAGCACGCTTGAGAAAGATACAGAGGCAGACAGATAGCACTCGGTTCTGACGTCAGCCATGCTTTCAGTTATATGGTGGTACCTGTACTTAAATAACAATTTAAGACAAAGTTTAATCGCGACACAAATTCAAGGGTACCGTATAATTACATAAATCTAAGTACTTTATCAGTGCAACCGCTATTACAATTAAATGAAGTGAGTGAAAATGTCAGGTCTCTTCGTCAAGTAGAATTTTAAAAATGCGAAAAAAGTGCGACTACCGATCACGGGTCGAGCGCAAACGAAGGTGCCCGAGCATCTTCCGTGACGTCATAAATTAGAGAACGTGGTTCCACCCATTTGGGAGATGCACGTGAGATATGCGAAATACATATTTTGTACATTTTGTACATTTTGTTTGGATTTTATGTTGAAGTGTTTTCGTAATTTGTGGTTATTTTATATGATGATGTCGAGCCTGCAGAACGGGGGGGGGGGGGGGAATTAACTGCAATTTAAAAAGTACGACCAGTGACGCCAGTGTCCCATAAGCTTGACTGAATTCTGCATACATAAAATAAAATAAAATTTTGCATTACGCTGTATAATACTGCATTTTCTTAATTTGCTATGAAACTGCTGTATTCGACGGATATTATTAAATAGATAAATAATATCCGGAATGAATAAAATTTTACTACTATAAAAATACAAATTTATCTGGTATTATTACCTAATCCTTTTAGTGTCAAGCAGTCACTCTAATTGACCCCCCCCCACGCTTCAATTACATCAAATGCCATGGTTATTCTAGTAGCCACCAATTTCATAGTTAAATATCTGACATCTCGATACTCGAAATGAATTGGGAAAATGTCGCTGTAGAGCATTGTGTTTCCCCCCCCTTTTCTTTTGTATCTGTTATTTTAGTTTTTTTGCAAAAGTATCTAATTTTATCAGATATTTAGTTGAATCACTGCGTAACAATGTCTCACCATTAAATTATGAAACCACCAACTTCATTCTCTTCTAGTATGCATAATTTTCATCTGAGGGCAGTAGAAAACAAATCAATGTGTAGATTTATTCTTTCGAAATATACGATCTGTTTAGGACATTTAAAGTGTGCGTGTTTATGCTGCTTGTGTATGCCTACCGTAAAATGTTAATATTATTAAAGATGCAAACTATTAAGATATTTTAGAAAAACGTAATGATTGTATTTAGAATTGGTAATAACGAAGATGAATCCTACAGTGCCATTCCACCTAATCGCCCAGAAAAAAAGAAAAATGCGCTCTAATGCTCAAACTGTTGCTTTCTGTGGCGATAATGAAATTAAATCAGCTGAGACAGTGACCTTGACATTGGACCCTGGGTTGAACTAACAAGTAAAAGACGAATCTGTCTTCCCTCATGTCACGAACCCCAGGTACCCATCCAAATTCCTGTCCTATTACATACTTCAATTTACTCTCTGCTACAATTGGAGTTTTTATGCATCCTGATAGTATAAGGAATATAACACCAATTGTCCATCGTATGATGAGTACATAAGTGTTTTATTCAAGGGTATTAAAAAAACAGAATTTGCTTAGAGGGAATAAAAATTCACAGACACAAATGGATATATAATATTAATAAAATATTATCTAACAAATGGCTGTCTGAGAGACTACTTGTTTTTCTCCGAATTGGATATACACGATAAATTAGTTCAAAATATTTTTCATTTCAAAATTTTCTTCCCTTGCATCAAGAAAAAAAATCATATTTGTTGAAACTGGGGTTTGTTTCATGGCGGCTAGCTACTAACACCCACAAGTTACGCTCCAGGTTTTAAGTTACTTTTCAGCAGGTGCCTTCGTTATTTCATAGTTAAAGTTGTATATTCGTAGTCAGTTTAAGTTTAAATTTATATCAGTTAGTGTCAAAAGTGTGTACATTTAACAACATGGGTAAAAACACACGTAATTCAAACAATGATTCGACAAGTTCTACGGAGGAAGCAGTGAAACGTGTGGTGAAAGAGGCGCTGCAGGATCCCGGCACTCTGCAGGTGTTTGTGTCCATGTTGCGGGACCAGGTAGTGGCGGAACTGCAGAAGACCATCGAGGACAACACTAAAGTAATTGAGGATCTGAAAAAGACCCTCGATGAAAAAGACAGAAAGATTGAGGTGTTGGAAAATAAATTAGACGATCTAGAACAATACCAGAGACGTCAATGCCTCAGAATTTTTGGTGTAAAAGAAGAGGCCGGAGAGGACACTGACCAGAAAGCCATCGAGGTGGCCAAAAAAATCGGTGTCGATCTATCAGTGACAGACATTGACAGAAGTCACCGTGTTGGTGTTAATAATGCAGAAAGACCGTGGGCTATAATAGTGAAATTTGTTAGTTACCGCAAGCGCAGTGAAGTTTTTCTAAGCAAGAAAAAGTTGAAAGGAAGTGGGGTCACTGTTCGCGAGGACCTAACGAAGTGTCGCTATCGCCTGCTACAAGACAGTATACAAAAATACGGTATTCAAAATGTATGGACAATGGACGGTGCCGTCATAGCCAAAGTAAATGGCGAAAAACGCAAAATTAGATCTTCTACGGATATCAACTAGATAGGACCTGAGTGTAAAATATGTTTACTTTATTTGTCTTTTCTTTGCTAACAATTATATTGTTAATTTATTTCTAATTTAGGTAAGTTTTAAGTTTATTATTTTTTATTTAGGACAACTTACTTGTTTTATTTTCATTTTTTAAGTTATTTGTTTAGCTAAATTATTTTAATTTTATTAGAGTTATTACAGTACATAGTTTATTTTTACTTTCTGCTATTGGCAACATTGAGCTGACAAATGATGAATTATTTGCAACCCTTGACTCACTCACCTTCTGCAATCACCCTCTTATTGTGCAGACAGCTTTTAACACAGGTAGCAACATTCCTCAATCCCTACCATCCCCTCCAAAACAACTACCAGTCTACTTAGGAATGCATTTTCTATTGATAAATCATCACTTAAAATCGCTCACGTAAATTCACAAAGCATTCTGTCCCACTTTGATGAGTTTGAAAACCATATTTTCATCTCTTGGACTGAGCGCCATTTTAATTTCGGAAACCTGGCTCACCCCATCCATACCTTCGTCCCTTGTTCACCTAGACGGATATACACTGCTCAGAAATGACAGAATAGATAAAAGAGGTGGAGGAGTTTGTGCCTTTATATCAAATGAGCTTAATCCAAGAATTGTCCACAAGTCCCCTTCTGTATATTCCGCTCGCCCCGAGTTCTTATTCGTAGAAATTCAAGCCAGTCTAAAAAAATGTCTCTTATGCATTGTATACAAACCTCCAAAAATTGGGCACCTTTCGGATCTAGAAAACGCTCTGAACGATTCATTGCCTCATTATGAACACGTTATTGTCGCAGGCGATTTTAATACAAATCTTCTTCAGACTGACTCACCAGCCATACAACTTAAAAATATGTTCCAAAGCTTTAATATGACCATTGTTCCTCTCTCTGCCACACACCATACTGCTACTTCCGACACTCTACTGGACTTAATTGTGACTACACATCCACAGAAAGTACTGTCATATGGACAAATTCCTGCTCCTGGCATATCTGCTCATGACATTGTATTCGTAGAATACTCACTCCAATGTCCTAAAAGACGCTCTAAATTGATTACGTACAGAAATTTACAAAACATAGACGATACTAAACTAAAATCAGACGCTTTAGAACTACCTTGGTATTCAATATGGAATCTTAGATCAGTTGATGAAAAAGTAGACACATTTAATACACTGATACTACAACTATACGACAGACATGCACCAGTAAAAACCCGACGATTTTCCCGCTCCCCTGCTCCCTGGATGAATGATTCAATACGTGAACTTATGTCAAAACGAGACAAAGCATACCGAACATACAGACGACATAAAAATGACGAGAACTGGCAACTGTACAAAGAACTTAGAAACACAACTACACAAACTATACGTAATGCCAAACTACGACACGCCCACAGTATAATCGGACCTGAAATAAGTGCACGGGACACTTGGCGAAAGCTCCGTGCAATGGGACTTAGACAGTTGAATCCCTCAACTGACTCTATAGACATTTCTGTAGATGACTTAAATGAACATTTTACCTCAATACCCAAGACACCTCCAGACAACAAGACTAAAATAGACATTCTTAAAGACTTATCCCCATCCCCACATATAGGAAGAGATAAATTTTACTTTTACGACATTTCGCCTATAGACGTTAAAAAAGCACTCAAGCGGATTAAATCCAATGCGCAAGGAACAGATAACATCAGCATTTTAATGCTAAATAAAATCATTGACATTATTCTACCCACAGTGACTCATATTTTCAATGCTTCCCTTATAACTTCTATCTTCCCTATTGTATGGAAACAGTCTAGAGTTCGGCCTATACCAAAAATAAGTACACCTACTAACTGTAATGACTTCCGACCGATTAGCATCCTTCCGACATTATCTAAAGCCCTGGAATATATTGTACATAAGCAAATGACTGATTATCTCCAAGAAAATCACCTCCTTGATCCTTATCAATCCGGCTTTAGATCTGGTCATAGCACAACCACAGCTTTGCTAAAAATTACCGAAGATATTCGTGAAGCCGTGGACAGACGTCAATTGACTCCTTTAACCTTACTTGACTTCAGCAAAGCTTTTGACACAGTAGACCACGACTTACTTATGATAAAGCTCAAGCACCTACATTTGTCTGACAGCGCTGTATCCTGGTTCGACTCATACCTGCACGGTCGTCAACAATACGTTTCATTAAACTCTAGATCTTCGACTTGGCGTAACGTGCCGGCTGGAGTCCCCCAGGGCAGTGTTCTCGGACCTCTTCTTTTCTCAATCTACATAAATGATTTGCCAACTGTACTAAAGCACTGCCGTTATCACCTCTATGCTGATGATCTCCAAATTTACCTACATTCACCTCCTCATTCTCTCTATAACAGCTTGATGAAAATGAATGACGATCTCATATCCATCTTTAACTGGTCTTCAAGTATCGGTCTAAATCTAAATCCTAACAAGTCACAAGTAATTCTAATGGGACAACAAAGACTGCTTACAACCTTTGACATATCTACACTTCCAAACATTACTATAAATAATATAATTATCCCTTATTCTTCTTCAGTAATAGATCTTGGACTACATCTAGACGCAAATTTAACCTGGCAAACACAAGTGAAACACATATGTAAAAAGACTTTCTCCATCTTACATTATCTTAGACGTTTAAAGAATTTTCTCCCAGTTTCGTTAAAACAAATCCTAGTGCAGAATCTTGTGTTACCACACTTCGATTATTGTGACATTATATATAATGATCTAAACTATGCCTTGTCGCAGAGACTGCAGCGTGTTCATAATGCTTGCATTCGATTCATTTTCAATATCCGCCGTTATGACCATATTTCCGAACACTTTAATAACCTCTCTTGGCTCCGTCTTACTGACAGACGTAAATTGCACTCTCTTTCGCTACTTTTCAAGCTTCTGAATTCCTACATTCCTACTTACCTGGCGTCCAGATTTGAGAAGTTATCCTCCTACCACAATATTGACACTAGGTCACAAGATAGCAGTCTGCTAACAATTCCTCTTCATAGCACTTCCTCCTATTCTACTTCCTTCACAGTAGCCTCCGCCCGCTCCTGGAATCTCCTTCCTCAAGATATCAGGGGTTGCCGCACACTTGGCACCTTTAAGTCACGCTTATACAGTTACCTGTTGTCTAATAATTAATTTTTCTCTATTTATTTAATTTTATACTATGTCATTAATCTTTTCCTCGTTTTTTTATATATCTTGTACATATTATATATTTAATTCGTTAAATTTAGAGTAAATCAAAATACATTATAAATATTAATTGTATTGTATTCATAACTTGTAATCGTTTATATATATATATTGTAATTTAGATTTAAGACTTTTCTTTTGTATTTTTTTTAAACCTGGTTGAGTGGTAGACAAGGCCTTAAGGCCTTAACTCTGCCAGGTAAAATAAAGCTATTATTATTATTATTATTATTATTATTATTATTATTATTATTATTATTAATAGGGGACCTTCAGACTATAATCTCAAACATTACTGCTTGAGGTAATTTGCTAACTAGGGAATACATCTTGTCCAGTAACATGTCTATAAACGACTTCAAGTTATTTATTTTTATTTTTTTGTGCATTTCCAGTGGGACAATGGTATCTGAAACTCGATATTTTGTAATGAAGGACATTTCTTTAGAAATACTGGAAACACAGGCTTACTGGCAACAAATAACTAGCTGTTTTCAAGCGGCTATTGTCATCACGAAAAGCTTAAAACAGAAAATAGAGTATGGACAGAAAATTGTCCACAGGATAGCGCGTGTTTCTTTTACAGAAGGCGTGGTAAAATCGATTGCCCAACTAGATCACCAGACCTCACGCCATGTGATTTTTCAATGGGGGGAATTTTGAAGGAGAAATGTTTCAGTACAAAGCCACTAAACTTGCATCATTTACGGGATTTGATTGAACAGAAATTTGACAGCTCTTTTGGTAATAATGCGAAATTGTGTGTTAATATCTGCATATCAGTGTTAAAACGATGTCATAAATGCTTTAACAACAATGAAGGCCATTTTGAACAATTTCAGTAGTTGTTTTTTTTATAGATGTTGTAAGCTACAGAAAATAATATATTTGCATTTTCGGTTAACTGACTTAAGCTGCATTCTATATATTTCTTTATGCTGAAAAATGGACATTAGAGAATATGAGCAGTGACGTTATGGGATCTCTGCTTCAATCAAAATGGTAGTGGGCTTTGATTTGAGAAGCTAAATTTTAAACTCTTTTTCTCGGTAATTACTTGTTGGAGAAACGTTTGGCTTACACCACAATTTTTAATTTTCTGCTCTCTTTAAAAATATATACTTTTATTTTGTATATGTCCCTCAGGGGTCCTCATCTAGGGGATATGTGGATGGCGACCGCAAGGTGCCCAAGCTGAGCAAAACATTTCTTCCACTTACTTGTGTTTTGCACTCTTTTAACTTTACTATCTAACCTCTCTTGGTTAACTCTCGTTTTTTTCGACTCCGACGCTATTAGGGCATCCGAGGGCTAGGGAGTCTTTCCTTTCTTCCATTTCTTCTTTCCTTTATTTTCTTTTCTTCTCCAGAAAAGCCTGACCAGAGGCTATAAGATGGCAGCGCCATCACTGGTCTTGCCTTCCTTTGGCCAGCAACCAATCGAAGGGACTATTATTATGCTTTCAAGTCTTATACAAGTCTTATTTTGCATATGGAGCCCCATTGCTTTGTATGTATTGTTAGTTACACAAAAACGGAAAGAAGTTTTAGATATAAAGATTTGTACAGTAAAGTAAGTGGGCAGAATTGAATTTTCATATAAGATATTATCGCTAAAAAAAGTTTATGTTGTGGATGTTTGTAATCTAATACTAAGAGGGTAGATAAGGAAATATAAGGACGAGAATGCCTTTGGAAGATAAAAATCGTTCTTTGTAATTATTGATGAATTAAAGAGGAAATAATTTTATTTACATAGAACTGTTTAATTTGGCAAGAAGTTTTCTTTCACAGCATGTAAACCACTGAACAGAGACTATGTTGTGGCAGGTTGTCATTTAAGCAGATGATATGCTTTATTTATATGTTCCGGGAAGACATCGATTTTTTTCTCCAGTTTAATTCATTGATCTGTGAATATGCTAGTAGCCTTAAAACATTCAGTACATCTAATTCTCTAATAAATAAAATGTGTTTTAACTAACAATTGGATTTTTCAACCCAAAAAAATTCCATGTTTTATGTCATACGAAAGTTTTAATTCTCTAGTTCTAAAAATAAATGTTTTTTTTTTCTGCAATGTTTACTCTAATTGAATATAAACAGACCAGTAGCACTTTTTAAAAATTGGAAACACGATTTTGTTATGTCAAATTACTTCATCCATTATTCTCTTTCATTGTTTTAAAAATCTTCTTATGGAATTTCTACCCATAAGGGACCGGTGCCATCCAGCATCACGAGGAATTTGAGTATCTACATTAAGTAGCGTTCCCAGCTATAACGGCGGGGGTTCCGACATGCGAATAACATGTCATCCTTTCAGTTGCTGTATGTTCGTCCACCTCGGTGATTAACACATTTGGATGCGAGGCCTGACGAATGGTAGGATAGGAGCCTTCTGGACTTGTCTTGCCATGGAATGTATAAAGTAAAAAATAAGGTTTCTTGGGTTTTCCGTATCAAATATTCAAAACTGGCTTCTAGCCACTGGTTCCACATAATCTCATATGTCATTTGTCAAAAAGTTAATAGTTAGTTACCGCCAACACATAGATTGCTAGCCGTTGCCCAATTGTGTGAAAGCTAACATTATCACTTAAGGTATACCGATGTAATTAAACTATCCAGTCCTTTACAAGGCCATATGGGATTATATAATTATATATATATATATATATATATATATGAGGTAGGCTACTGGCTACTGATTCCGCCCAAATCCCACGTAAGTATGTATGTACGTATCTACGTATGTATATGTTTATATATGGTCCACACACAGACACACACACACACACATATATATATATCCATCCATAGTAATTCTGCCCGAAGGCAGGTCCTTCACTGCAATTATAGCATTTTCATGCTATTCTTGCAGATTTACTAGGGACTTGTGTAGGTGTGGTAGCTTCCCGTTGCTTTCCACACCGGTGAAGGATGATGATAATGGTAAGGATGGTAATGTTGATGGCCATATGATTTCGGGGACCGTTTGGGCCTTAAAGTTTTCCTGACATTTGTCTTACAGGTGAAGAAAAACCCCGATAAAAACCTCACCCAGAAAAACTGCCCCGATCGGGGATCGATGCGTGACAAGGCAGCACGCTACCTCGAGACCACAGCGGTGGACATATATATATATATGAACCATGCAACACAATAAAGCTATGAATACAATTACAAGTATTTATATAACTAAAATAAACAACACATTTCTGTAAAATAATCAATGGGTAGATCAGAATTATTTATTTCAAAGCTTTTTCATAAGTAATGTCACGAGTGATTTCCAAATTATCGATAAATTCACGACTCACGAAGTGAGGAGAATTTGGAAATCAAGAGTGGCATTTGTTAGGACTATTTAACGATTAAATTAAGCTGTTTACTCACAAATCATCATTTAAATATAGTTATTTCAAAATATTTATATATTTAATGTAAATGGCGATGTTTGACAAGTGAGAAACGATTGGTACGCTTCATCTGCTTCTTTTGTTCATCACTGCAACCAGATCATATTATTTATTGCCAATGGAACGCAATATTGTATGAATGCACTCTAATGGAGAAAAAATGAAACATCAAACTGTATATTAATTCATTTCTGATGTCCTATGCCAATTATATTTTTCTGGAATGTTATTACCTGGGAAAAAATACATTTAAGAAAGTGCAAACAGTAGTTTCATTTTTTTGGTGGTATAATCAATTGCTACAAATGTTTTTATATTAACTCCCGCATGCACTACGTGTTGACATTCATGCACTATATATACAATCTGGTAGCCGTATTACTTGGAGAGTCAGTCACTGTAAAATAATGCTATGACCTATTCAGAATGTTAAAAAGGAGGTGCTTTCTTTATTATGATAAACTTTAGTTGGTAAATTCTAGGCGAAACACGACTGTGATTAGTTGTAAACAAAAAAATCATTGAAATGTGATTGGTCATTGACTCCCATTTGGGGCATGAGTTAAATAGTCAACGAAAATTAGATTTATGAAGATCTTGAAGACGATTCCCGGGTTGTTGGCCGAGGTCTAGAGGCTTGAAGTTCTCCGACGTTTCGCCAGATATTTCAAAGCTAAAAGAATTCAAAAAGAGAGAAAGATGACTTCATTCGCTGTAGTCCTGTATTAAGAAAAACTACTATGAGCCTCATTAAGAAAAAATAAAATGATTTATTTTACTTTTTCATTCATCATTATTTTTGTTTCTTTTTTTATTCATTTCTTTATATTTCTTTTTCTTTATTTTATTTTTATATCATTTATTTATTAATTTATTTTTTATTTTTATTTTGTCGACTGCCTGCCCTATTTATACAGTTCACCGCGATGTGTTCTCTGCGCGGTCCGTTCCGTCGTAATTCTATCTACCTTCTAATTGGTTAGCGGCAGGGGCAGCCATTGCACCAATGATGTTGCTGTAGAAGGTCTAGTGGACCACGGTCAACAACCCGGAAATCTTCAAGATCTTCATAATAACTCCGGCCGTGAAAGCCTAAGTCAAAATTAAATTTATTTTTAATGTTGAAGTGAGGTATATAATCGACACGTATCTGACGTGTTCCCAAGTCGAAGGATGAAATGATATAAAGCCTGATTTGTTGAAGGTTTGTGGTATGTAAGGATGGTACCAAACCATGACTGTTACACCATCACGGGGACACAGAAATAAAACAAAATGGATTATGCGAGCATGGAAAAAGGGTGGAATGAAGTTTTTGGCCACTAAAAACAGGAGACCTTACGTTCACGCGGAAATGAACCGTCGAGTTTGTCTACCAATGAGGTAGTTAATCATATATTCATGGATTGGGAATATTGAAATGTTATATTTTCATTTGCTGTGACTTTAGTGCGTAATATTAGATTCGGAAATCCAAAATACTTATTTCCTTGTGATTTTTACTTCAAAATTGCTTTAGGAATTTATTTATTCTTCAGATTGAGATAATTTAAAAAAAAAAACTATCGGTAAACTTTTGGGGGAAATCATTAAATGACCAAGGACATGTAGATGTGACGTGGACTGAATTGACTGAGGACAGGAACCAATGGGGAGGAAGTCTTAGTGAATGCAGCAAGCTACAAGCTGGGATGTTGGTGGTTCAAGTCCCCTTGTATCAGGATTTTTAAACTGGCCTAACTTTCTGGAGGCATCATGGCCATGGGGTCGACTCAGACTCTAACATAAATGAGTACCATATGTTTGTACTGGAGGTAAAGGCGGCCGTCATGCAGGAGTGATAACCAAGCTCGTGCCGATTGTCTAAAGGAGATGGAAGCCTTATCCTCACATTACCCCAAGGGCCTCCTGAAGCCTGCAGTGAGATCACTTAACCAGAAGACTTACCGAGACTGACAAAGGTAATGTTCCTTGCGTCTAGTCCCGTAGGTCAAGAACCCGGCAGAGTTAAATTTATTTTTAGAATGGAAAAATCCAAGGGACAAGTTCTCCGAAAGGGAATTTAATCCGTGAATCCAGAGTCCGAAAATTTTCGGGGTCGTAAAAGAATATTAAGCTTAAATTAGTGCCTGTGAGCAAAATGTAACCGGCCTTCATCATCCAGGTAATACCTAGTTCCTACTAGATATCCTATTGAAGCGATGTGGCGGCCTACACTGACATCTGTAGGGAAATAAGAGTAACTAAATTGTATTTAGATTATAATTTAGATAAAAATATTTGTATTTATATCCTCTAACCCAGTTGAGTGGTAGACAAGCCTGAATGCCTTTAACTCTGCCAGATAAAATAAATAAATATATTATTATTATTATTATTATTATTATTATTATTGTTATTATAGGATGTGAAGAATTTTAAGTATCTGGGAGTAAAAGAAGATGAAGAGTATACACAAGAAAGTGATATTAAGAACAGAATACATAAAGGTAGAGAAATAACAGCAATGATAAATGGAGTCTTATAGAACAGACATATAACCAGAAAAATAAGTTACAAATATATAATTCAATAATGAGAAGTACTGTCACATATGGAGCTGAAGTTTGAAAATTCAACAAAAACTTAGAACAAAAACTTATGTCGATGGATTTGGATTTCTTGAGGAGAGCAGCAAGATGTTCAAAATTAGAAAAAAACTGTCATGCGAGAAAAAAATTAATATTAGATATTCAACAGTAGATTATTTAAGATAGGCCTATAAGCAATTAAATTGGTATGGACACGTACGACGAATGCAAGAAGAAAGGTTATCCAGGAAAACATTGGAATGGTGTCTACCTGGAAGAAGGAAAGGAAGACCTCGAAACTCGGATATGAAAGAAATGAGAACAAGGGGACTGGAGGATATGGAGTGGGTGGATAGAGACGAGTGGAGAATAAAAATAAAACTTTACACAAACATTAAACATTCTGTATATAAAGTATTATTATTATTATTATTATTATTATTATTATTATTATTATTATTATTATTATTATTATTATTATTATTAAATTTGCTTGGTCAAGAAAATCCTGCTCGGGGACCACCCCTGCTCCCACTTATTACGTACAGGGTACGTACGTACATAAACATCAGATTATAATGTAACATGTATAATGTAACATGCCATTGTTACATAAAATTCATATGTAATATAATAATAATTCTATTTTCTCTGCAATGTTTCCATGAAACGATAAAATGCATGAAAGCAAAATGCTACATTTAATATGCTTATTAAAAAAAACAACACTTGTATGAAATAATTTTAGCGGAACATTTTTTTTATTGTTGCAGAGAAATAGAATTAAAATAAAAGGGTAAAACGCGCGCCGAGAGGTTTGTGCATGGTTATGGAAATAGTGTGGTTACAACTATGGGCGAGGGGGTGGGAGAAGGAAGAGGCGTGTGCATCAAATTACGCCTTGTATTCCATTATGCAGTTTGCCGACAGAATTAATGGCAGATTGTTTTGTCGGTCATATGAACATCAGCACGGCTCGCTGTGGAAACAGGGGTGAGAAAGGATCAATATTAATCCTTTCCCAGTTACGGCTCAAATATTTGCTTTTATCCTAATCTGTTTTCTGTGCTTCAGTCTTCCTCAGGATTTACAATGCTTTCTACTGGGATGAGAGAACAGTAGCGGACTGGTTTCTACAATCACCTTGTAAATTGGCTCTTTCAGGAACACGCGCATTAATTTGCAATCCTCTGAAACAATTTCAGCATACTTTAAATACTAGTTTATGTTTGTACTGCGCTTTGAAAATTATATTTTCATAAAATAAATTTTTCTGGAATAATCAAAGTATCTATAACAAAGGAAATAGTTATACATATTTTAAGAAATACCGTGATATTTGTTTTAGTTTAATGGCACACATTCTCCTATCTTCAGAAATGTTTGTCCATTCCTCTAAACTTTTATGCCACCTACTCGAAATACATAGAGAGGCAGACATACAGAGAGATCTATGGATAGAGTGCTGCCTTGTCACGCAGAGGGCCCGGTTTCGATTCCTGGTCGGGGCAGGATCCTGGGTGAGGGTTTTTCGGGGTTTTTCCTCACCTGTAAGACAAAGTCAGGAAGCTTAGGGCCCAACGGTCCCCGAAAATCATCCAGCCATCATCATCATCCTTCACCGGTGTGGAAAGCATAGCATGCACATGCTATGATTGCTGTGAAAGACCTGCCCTCGGGCAAAATTTCTATGGATGGATGTGGATAGATGAGTAAATACATATAAACATTAATAAATAGACAATAAATAATGTAAGTAATAACACACACACACTGTTATAACATACGGTACAGATGTGGGAGGGCGATCTTGAAACAAATGTCACCTATTTTTAAAAGAAAAATTAACACTTGAACGGGGCTTGAACGTCGGACCTCTGGTTCTACGCATCACCATGCAGTCAATTATACAATTAAGACACGATACATATACTTTGGACGATTAGAGAATTATATTTGAGGAATTAAATGTTGAGGTTTGTATCGTGTCTTGAATGGTGTAATGGACTGCATAATGGCGCGTAGAACTAGAGGTCCGGGGTTCAATTCCCGGTTCAAGGGTTAATTTTTATTTTCAAAATAATATTGCCCAGTATTGAAAGAATTAATATTTAAATAAACATCAAAAAGTCATATAGTTTAGACGCTCAATCTTTCAACGAGTCTTGGTTCAACGAGTCTTGGCGAACGGCCAATCCCTGCCCTGTGATACTGAATGATTGGTAATGCCTTCTACGCTGTTCACTGTATATACAGTGAGTTTACTGTACGACTTGGCCGGCGGTGGCGCGTGCAGGCTAGGTCAGCACTTGCTCCCGGCGGATCGCGTATATTCCAGCAAACTCAAATCACATTAACAATTTTTTAGAATAAAATTTTCAGAATAAAAAACAAACGTACCTTATCACATGAAACCATGCTTCGTCACTGAAAATTATAAATCGTGGATCGATTGTTCCAGCATTAACATTCCTCAAAATCCATTTATAGAAACTTACCCGACTCTGGTTATCACGTGGTAGCAATTCCTGGACAACAGTAACCTTGTATGGTTTTAGCTTTAAAAGTTTTGTAGCTTTCCATGCTGAAGCTTTCGAAATGTCGGTTTCTTGTGCAAGGCGCCTAAGAGATTTTAGAGGTGAGTTTTCTAACCTTTCTCCGATTTCCTCTAGTTTCTGCTCCGTAAGCACACGCGGTTTTACGTTTCTTTTCTTATCAAGAATTGATCCCGTCTCCCTAAATCTATTGACAAGCAAACGAACGGCCTCTCTACTCGCTCGGAACACGCACGCCTGGATAATTAGCTTGAAATTGTCTTACAACTTCCCTACAAGATGATGTAATAACATACGAATCGTACACAAATATTCTTTGTTGTAATGTATATGTAGGCATTTTGAAGACACTGCAAGCAAAACTAAACACTTCTTAATTTTATTCAAGTGTGAACTGGCCTTGAACACAAGTCAGACTGCCGCACGAGTGAAGACAGATGTGGGATGTGGCGTCACAGGGAAATGAGAGGGGAAATGCAGTGAGGTCACATGGGCCCCACCTGCATGCCCTACCGCCGGCCAAGTCGTACAGTAAACTCACTGTATATATATATATATATATATATATATATATATGTATGTGCGTGTGTGTGCGTGTGTGTATGTGCGTGCGTGTGTGTGTGTGTGTGTGTGTGTGTATGCCTGTGTGTATGCGTGTGTGTATGCTTGTGTGTATGCTTGTGTGTATGCTTGTGTGTATGCCTGTGTGTATGCGTGTGTGTATGTGTGTGTGTGTATCACTTACATAAACTGCTACATTTCTAGATTAAATAACTAGGCAATTATAAAAAAAATTGTCAAATATTTTTTGGGAACCACATTGTTTTTTTATGGGAAATGATTTTTAAGAAATTAAAAATTGACTCTAGCAACCGCCATGTTTGGTTCGTCACAATATATATTTCACACATTTAAATGAGACCTAAATTTGCAACGTATCCTGTGAGATATATTAGTTTAATTTATGTAATATCATAACCAAAAGAATTGAAAACATGTATAGGTATATATTTAATAGTTGAATTCACGGCCGGTAATCATAGTATTCAGAGATTCCGGGCTATGTGGCCGTGATCCACGACTGGTGTTTCTCCCTCGACTGCGGAGGGCATCCTCAGTAACGAGTACTTTTCAGTACTGTTCCTTGATCGGAGGCTCGACTGGGAATGAACGGCTGCAAGAAATACCAATCATAGACCACGGTTACATAGCGCGAAATCTCTTAATATTAAGATATGATTTAAATTGGTGTCAAATTACACAACGATATGCAAATAGATACAATTGGTTAAGCATGATTTGTTTTCACTGCGGTCCGAAATTTTTAAATAAGTGGGTATCAGAAATTGAGTTTTTTTTTAATTTAACAAAAAATATGCATTACGTAAGCCAGCAAATGGGTCCTAAAATTAGACTTGCTGAAGAATTCGGTTAGTTTACACAGTTTCTGCGTGACGGACTTTTTAAAATTTTAAATCATAGTGATTTTTTATCAATCTTAAGGGTAAAAGCACCTAATTTCGAAAATGCAATTAGACAATATTATTAACTATCGGATAAGTAAATGATAGTCACTTTTTATTTATTTCAGTTATATGCACAGGTATTTTCAACCAAAATATACAATTTCTTTCTTCCACACTTCCCGATCTTGGGCGTCTGCTTCTGTCATATTTCTCTTCTTCATGTTGTCTTAAATCCCCTTTATCCACGTAGGCTTTGGTATACCATGTTTCCCTTTTCCATGAGGTATCAATTTCAATACTACTTTGTTTTTTTCTGTAAACCTCTTTCTCATTATATGTTCATACCATCTTAGTTGGGTTTCTTCGATCTCTTGTACAATATACTTTCCTACATTCATAATTTCTCTTATTGTATTATATTTTTACTTCGTCTAATTTTGATATGCTTGCCGATCTTCTTAAAAAGTACATTTCTGTCACTTAAAATTTGAAATGTTAATGAATCTTTTCAATAGATGGGATGCATCGAAAGATTGCTCTAATTCAAATTATTAATCGCACGTAGCATCCCTTCAAGTAAACAGCATTCCAAACATGTGAATATATAGTACTGTAAACAAAAATCTACAACAGATATTCCGGTGTATGTTTCAATAAGTTGAGTTTACCACAATGAAATGACAGGTCTACTATCTTTATTGTGCATCTCGTAAACTTATATGGTTCAAGCAAACATAATCCTTTCAACTTTACAACAAAAGCTGATCACTGCCACCTAAAGGCATAAATCAGATTATATTAGAGGCTGTTGGGGTGTGTTGTTATATATAGACTACTGTCGTTAAACTGACACGTAAAATGCTATCAGTTTCACAGTCACTTCAGTATTTAATGAAAGTCCATGAGATGCATTATGAAATGTTACTCACATGTCAAATGCGAAGCAAATATAGCTACTAAGTGCTTTGGTTAGAACATGGTAATACGAAATGTGCTGCCATTAACATGCATTTAATGATTAATGTGTAAATTGTTAAAATAATATTTCTATTATTGAAAATAAATGCTATAATCACAGACATAAAAAGATAAAAAGCTATTCTATCAGGCAGCAAAAGTTAGCTCCCGTCGCCACATTGTAGTTTTGGTTTCTATTTGAACCCGTATTAAGTTAGATCTATAACTAATTCACTGGCATTATAGAACCCTTAGGTTATCCTGAGCTAATGTTTTCTAATCATAGCGTGTACAAACTGATTCCCTCAAATCATGGTTAATATTTTTCTCCTACCTCATAACTGGGCGTTTCCCTCTGGTTTTCCTACAAGAAGCTTCCTTGTCCCTCTTTTATCCTCCATTCATACCACTGTCCATCGCACTCTACGAGACGTAACTGTTTTTAATTATATCTGGTTTCCTATAAAGATCATGTGGCTCAGTTATGTAGTCTTTTCTATTCGCCTTTCTGTTTGGCCCAAGACAATTCCTAAGAACTTTATAACTTTATTAATCGTAAATTAATGTGTTTACATAAATTTAATTATTTTAAATATTTATTATTTTTTATACATTTTTGCTATTTCGATCAAATTCTATGGATTTAGTAAGAACTAAACGGTCCATTTTCTGTGAGAAAAAACAGTTTTTTTTGAGTTAATTATTGGAGCAATGCGGAGCCATGTTCTTATTCTCAAACCAGGGTTTAGTGTTTCTTTAGTTTAAAATCAAAGAAAAGAATACATATCAATCCTATAGCCATATAGGAATGTGGAGAAAATGAGATTGAAGAAGTACGATACCTATTAGACACAAAATGTGATCTCATTTATTTTGAAGCCATCGTGTTGAAAATCTACGCAAAGGAAACGCTGACTAAACAGTTTATGCAGGGAATTCAATCTTAACATGTCTTACTTTGACAGTTATTAATTATTCTACACACTTCTCGCAAACCATTTACACACATAGAATAAAATGTGACATTGATTTTATAATAGAAGATTCTATATAAAAATGTTCACCTTGTTTCAGTTTCTGCTCACTTTTTATTTGTATTGTTATACGTGCTGGTTCAGGTAAGATCATTCTACCTTCTGGCTAGCGGTACTGGGTTTAATAGGCTACTCGGCTCAGTTGAAAATTTTTAATTGTTAAAATGATTAAATTAACTGTAAAATTTTTAATTTCGGGGCCAGCAGAAGTGGTGTTATAAAATGTTTAATTGCTAGATTGTGTGCCAAACTTCTGCATTAAATTGCAAATCTCTCCGTAGTACTTATGTTGAAAATGTAGGCTATGTGTCGGTACCAGGTTTCACCTTCTCCCTTCTCTTCATCCCTCATACAACACACTTTACACTATACAAACACACATACATCATCCTGCACTTCTCTCTAGAATACTTCATCTATGTAAAGTAGTCTGCCGAAGTGGTGCTTAAATTGAAAATATACCATATTAATGTGACCTATCCGCACAGCTCGGAAGACAAAACATGTAAAAAGTGCAGTGGGTGACATAGGCCACACCCATTTTCAAATGCTATATTTTGTCTTTTTTTTTTAACTTCCTCGTGGAAATAAAATTATATAATTAAAACACACAACAAAATGTAGTTTATATTAAAAAATACAGTTATTATCTATAATTTAATGTTTGGTTCGCGAGTTAAAACTCGGCCGAAATAGATACTTTTTCAGATGGTAAATATCTCGAGTATGGCTTCATTCGGAAAAGTAAAAGAACATCAAGCTTGAGAAAAAAAATAAATCTGAACAAACTGATATTAATTCTAGTTTACTAGTATTCTTAAAATCTTGATACGTATCTCAGAAATAAAAAAATGCACTCCAAGGATTTTACCAGACAATATTGAGTAATCGGAGATATATATATATATATATATATATATATATATATATATATACTAGTTGTCCACCGCTGTGGTCTCGAGGTAGCGTGCTGCCTTGTCACGCAGCGGGCCTGGGTTCGATCCCCGGTCGGGGCAGTTTTTCTGGGTGATGTTTTTATCGGGGTTTTTCCTCACCTGTAAGACAAATGTCAGGAAAACTTTAAGGCCCAAACGGTCCCCGAAATCATATGGCCATCATCCTTATCATTATCATCCTTACCATTATCATTATCATCATCATCCTTACCATTATCATTATCATCATCATCCTTCACCGGTGTGGAAAGTAACGGGAAGCTACCACACCCACACAATTCCCTAGTAAAGCTGCAAGCATAGCATGAAAATGTTATGATTGCAGTGAAGGACCTGCCTTCGGGCAGAATTACTATGGATGGATGGATATACTAGTTGGCCCGGCAAACGTCGTATCGCCTTTAAATATTTTTACGTTAATTTTTCCAATGTTTTAATAGTTATCTGCCATTTGGAGCGGAAACAAATCCAACAGATCAAAGATCATAAAAATCGGTCCAGCCGTTCTTGAGTTATAAATAGTGTAACTAATCCGACTTTGTTATATATATATATATATATATATATATATATTATAATTAAATATTTAACATTGAGCAATGCAAGCTTAATAATGGAGAATATAATACATATATAACAAAAATAAGTGTTTGAATTGGATTCGCATGGTGGTGTAAAGGATATCACGCTGAGGTACAGACTCAAAGTTCCGGGTTCGAATCCCGTCCAGGCATTCATTTTTCTTATCATAACACACACACACACACACACACACACACACACACACATATATATATATATATATATACAGAAGTCCGGGTCACGCGTTGCTGTGGCTAAGGTATACGTTAAATTATGTTGTAGTAAACTAAGTGAGAAATCTAAATCAGCAAGTTTTTGTTTTACACATTTTTTTAGTTCTGGTACGTTAACTACACCCGGTACAAATATGGGTGTTCTTTATGTGGAAGCGATTTTGTTGATTGAGATGAATTTATGTTATCTGCATTCTCAGTATCATCCATAAGTGTATCATAGGGATTATGTACATTTATTGATGGCATATTTTAAGGAGGCTTGCTGATTTCATTATACTTTTGTTTTTTTCTACGAACTTGTTGGCAGTTTGGATTCTCATCATCATCAAGAAACCTCTGTATAGTAATATCATCTTGTGATATATTATATTCATCTTGTTTTTCATTTAATTGAGGCATGGAGATTGTTTCTGTAATATTAGACATATTATTATAACTAACAGACTTACTTACAGTTCTGTTATTCCGTTCCTTAGGACCATAATATTTTTTAAAATTGACATTCTTCTTAAATGTAAGATTTATGTCACATAGGCCTATAAAAATTTGCGGAAATTCACTTGATATCTTATCATTCATGGTCTCTAGAACTGATTCGCCATATCGTTCAATGTCCCTTCTCGGTTCAGTTAAATTTAAATTAAGTTTTGTCTTTCAGCCAGATTACTTAAAAGTAATACTTACACACGAAATTAATATTATTATCAATATCTTGAAAATAAAATAAACACAAACACTTAAATTATGAAATAATCAATATTTGTAATTCAATTGAAATTCGCGGTTGCAACAAAAAGCACAGTCACCTGGTTAAATAATAAACTAATTACCTTACACGGTCATCTGTTAGAATTGTATGGAACTCACAGATAATTATAACTCTTTGTTAAATAATAAACAAATAATTTGCAATAAAATAATGCGACTATAAATTTAGTTATAAACTTCCCTAAGTCTCAAGTTGGATAAAACTGCACACAGTGTGCAATATTTTATTAAATCGGTTCAGTAGTTTAGGATTCCATCGCGGACAAACAACGTGACACGTAATTTTTATATATTAAGATATATATATATATATACACGCACAGGGCGATTTTAAAGGTTGCGCACAAATTTCAGTAGCATATAGAGTGGTCGAAATACAACTTTTGATTAGTAACTTATGTTTTGTAAAGTAATCCTGGGCCAGTACAAGTCTGGGAAAGTCAGGACCTACAATACGGATCTAAATTAACTTTTCAGAGAGGCAGCGACTCGGGGAGACAGGTTCCTTGCGTTCATTGCATCATGCAGGCCGACTACGTATGACTCGAACAATCGTTGTCGAAGAGAAGTAACTTATTTGCTCACGTGGAAGAACATGCATCTACCAACACGAATGCAATCGCTCATGCCATGGGAATTTCCTAAAGTAGTGCTTGGCGTGTCCCGCATGACAACCAGCTGCACCCATCATCCACAGAAAGTTCAGGGTTTCAGTGTGGATGAATCCCACGACGACTTCAATTTGTGAATGGATTGTTGACCGTTGTGAGAATGAGCCCAATTTTTTAAGCAACGTTTTGGTCACAGATGAAGGACAGTTCGCCAGAGATAGGTTGTTTAATTTTCGTAATAGCAATGTTTGGGCGCGGCACAATCCCCATGCTGCATTCCAACACCACCACCAACATAGGCTTTTAGTGAATGTATGGGCCGGTATTATTGGTGATCACATAATCGGACCTTTGGATCTAAGGGTCCAACTGAGAATCTACCCCACTCCCATGATCTGACGCCTCCTGATTTTTTCTTCAAGGAGGATATCGAAAGCATGTACGAGACACCAGTTCCCAACCAAGAAGAACTTCTCGCCTGAATACTTGCAGCATATAATGAGGTTCGTGAGGTGCGTGATGTACTTAGTAGAGTGCGCTAGAATATTCTTCGACGATGTTATGCTTGTATTCAATGTGGTGGTAGGAATTTTGAACACACAGTGTTGTAAAACCAAATTTGTGAATAAATTTAGATTTGCTTAAGTATGTGCACAAAATAATATCTTGTCCACCCTGACATTCCCAGGCTTATACTGATTCAGGATTACTTTCCAGACCATAAGTTACAAATCAAAAGTTTTTGTATTTCCACCTCTCTATAAGTTCTTGAAATTTGTGCGCAACCTACTGAATCACCCTACATATATACCATTGGGAAATTTGGCCACAATATTGGCTACATCTTAATTATCACACATTTTAATTTTTTAAATTATACCAGTCGCTATTAATATCAGGTTGTTTCTGCGAGGGCGGGACTGACCTCTGATCCTCTCTCGAGAACTCTATTGTAATAAAAAATTGCTTTGATTAGACCTATATTGCAACTTTAATTATTTTTTTCTCGAACTATGACCTGCAGGATATATCATATAAACCAATAAATTAGGAGATTTCAAATAGAAAAAAGTTGTATCTGCTCCTGGAATACCTAAATGGGACAATTGGTTGTGCTCCAACGTGTAAAGCTGGATAATACCTAAATGGGACAATTGGTTAGTGCTCCAACGTGTAAAGCTTGATAATACCTAAATGGGACAATTGGTTAGTGCTCCAACGTGTAAAGCTGGATATACTGGATTCAAATTCTGGTTCAGGCAAAACGTTTTCCCTTTAATTGTATGCCTATTAACAATTGCATTCGAACAGGTTGTCTGAGTATATTAATTTCAAAATTAGATTTGTAAACATCTGACACGGCATGGAATAAATCCGATCACACTGTCTTCTTGTTACAAGCAACCCTTCTATAATGTGAATAGAAGTTCACTAATAAGGTTCACGGAGATTTCAACTTGAGAGAAATGTGTGCTCACTCCTGGATTCCCTTAGTAACACAATTGGCTAGCACACCAGCGCGTGATGATGTATACCTTGTGTTAAAATCACGGTTTATCAAAACATTTTCTCTTTAGTTGTATTAAATACTGCATGTAATAAGTAGGGCTGAAAAAAGTATGGATTACAGGCTAGGCTGCATCGTACCTAGACCGCTGTGTTTACAAACTGCACGTTGACACGCGCTACTCGGGACAGACTTCTAGGAGAGTCCGCTTTATGTAAGAATGGACTCATCTTTGTACATTTTTTGTTTCGGCAACTACACGTCACGTAAACAGGACTATTACTGAGGAGAGTTGAACATACACACTCTCCGCTCCGAGCAGGCAGTGGAGACGCTCGACAAAGATACCCATTTTGTAAACAATGTGCATAGAAATTAGTTACTACCCTGATACCGATACTTTTTTTGAGCCCTACTAATAAGTTGCATTAGTACATTCATTACGTTCGTAATCAGTTGATAAGGCACGGAATAATTCCATCATAAGGCCTTTATTTTGATACAAGTAACACTGTTGTAATGTTAATAGGAGTTAATACTGATACACGGAGATTTTAAATAGAAAACAATGTGTGCCTGTTCCTGGATTGACTAAGTAGCACAATTGGTTAGTGCGCCTTCGCGTACAGCTGGGGATTTAGGGTTGAGATTCCGTTTCTTTAGTTGTAAGTACTGCGTGCGAGTAGTTTGTCTGAATACATTAATTTCAATATTACGTTCGTAATTAGCTGATATGGCACAGAATAAATATCAACAAAATATATGTTTTTGTATATTCAATTATACTGTAATGCGAATACAAATTCGATCACTGATACCAGGATTTCAAGTAGAGTAAAATTTGGATCTGCTTCGAAATTGGGTGAGTAGCACAATTGGTTACTGCGGAGCGCATTAAGCTGAATATCTTGGGTTCAATTACTTCTACTATAGATTAAATCAAATTTGAACTTTTAACAACATTTGTTTTGAGTTGAGCCTCTACACATTATATCAATTTTTCCATAATTCATTTAGATTTAATATTGTTTAAAATCAATATTAATCATAACAAACCCATATTGCTTTATACTAAATATGTAAGTAGGGCCTATATAGATTTTAACCTGCACTTAGGATTTCTTATACCGGTAGTCTATGGATTCTAAATTTACTCTTTACTGAAAAAAGTGTTGCTGAGGGATGTCTGCGAGCTCAAGAAAGGCAAAAGAAGAATTAAAAGGAAGTAAAATTTAGTGGAGTGCGTAGAAAATCTATGTGGCACTATCAGAAATCTATTCTTCTGTTTGTATATACTTTTTGTTTCTCTCTGGAATGGCGCGACTGTCGGCGCTTTTAACAATGAGAGGGGAAAAAGCTTTTTTTTAACATGTAGCACAATGTCAAAACCATACAACAAGATAAACTTTACAAAAATGTTGAGTAGAGACTTTTAAATGAGATAGTCTACACGTTGTTTGTTTTCACTTCGCTTTTTCGCTGATTAAGCTCCTATCTTATAATCTGTAAACCTCGCAAAAAGTTAAATTTAGATGCTAGTTTATTTATATTCTCTTTGTGGGATAATTTTTTTTTTTTTTACTTCTAACAACTTTGAAAAGGCTATTAGGCTTACTTTCCATAAAATTATGTGTGTATATTCTATGCATGTTTTATTCTGGAGATAATGCTAAAAATGCTACATCAAGTAATGAAAATGAAAAGAAATCGTATCGTATTATTAAGATCGTAATGTAGTCCTAGAATTTGGGAAAATTAAAATTTATTTAGGGTGTATCAAAAATATTTTGGGCCATATTTAATAAATATAATGTTAGAGTCAAAATTGTGTTAAATTTGACATCAGAAGCAACTGGTCTAACATTTGAATCTCTATGAAACCTGCGGAAACGAAACATAATACTGGTATTTTCTCACAAAACTCTCTAATCCAGGAAAATTTGTTTAAATAAATAATAGTTTTAAAAAACTAAAAAAAGCACGCTTTATTAGAAAACCGAAGTAAAAAATTGAAAAATAATTTTAATTTCCAACACGCTTGGGATAAATAATTTTACCATCAAAAGCGTGGGGTGCTATTTACCAATTAATATATTTGATAATAAACAGATATTGGTAAAAGTAAAGTATCTAAGAAGAAAATGTAAAAATCATAGAAAGCACCCCACGCTTTTGATGATAAAATTATTTATCCCAAGCGTGTTGGAAATTAAAAATTATTTTTCAATTTTTTAGTTCGGTTTTCTAATAAAGCGTGTTTTTTTAGTTTTTTAAAACTATTATTTATTTTTATTTTTTAGTTTTAATATTTTACAGAATAAGATAAAAATATAAATATCTTTAAATTCGATAGGCTACTATTGTAGTATGAGCTAAAAGTAATACTCTTCTAAAAAAAAAACCTCCCAGCCAGATTTGAACCAGCGACCTATAGATTACTGAAATTATATACCATTAGATTTCACCGCTCTACCATCTGAGCTGTTACAACGATTGACTAAAAAGTCAACAAGTCCGCAACCTATTATACCAGTTTTCATTTGTTTGATTTTCTGATGATTCTGGCCAGGATTTTAGCAAACAAAATATGAAATTATTGTATTGTCACGGATCCTTTACAAGCACACAAAGTTTCAAGTCGATCCAATGTTTCTAAGTGGGTGAAAATCGTGTTCAAAAATTCCGTTACATAGATACAAAGACCTTTTTTTTATTTTCTGATGATTCTGGCCAGGATTTTAGAAAATAAATATGAATTTATTTTATTGTCACGGGTCTTTTACACGTATACAAAGTTTCAAGTAGATCCAATGTTTCTAAATGGGTGAAAATCGTGTTAAAAAATTCCGTTACATAGCTACAAAGACACTTTTTTTATTTTCTGATGATTCTGGCCATGATTTTAGAAATAAAATATGAAATTATTGTATTTTCATGGGTCGTTTACAAGTATGTAAAGTTTCAAGTCGATCCAATGATTTTAAGTGGGCGAAAATCGCGTTAAAAGATACAGTTACATAGATAGATACAGGTCAAGCTAATATAAAGCGTGTAAAAAGGAAGTGATCTGCTGCTTTTGATAAAATCATGAAAGTGCACAAATGTAAATTTGATTAACTCTAATTTACTTTACTGAAGTTGTAAGTAAACTATTTTGAAACGAAATTCACACTCTCAAATAATTTTAGTTTTTAATAAAACCCACAAATTCTGTGTAATTAAAAGTTTTCAATTGGAAACTAAAAATGTTGGAACGAAATTTTGTCATTTGCAATAGTGATCTCCATTTTGAACGAGGATTCTCTATTCGTTAATTATTATGTTTCCTGGTTATTCTGAATGTATGTAAATTATTACCTTATATTTAATCAGATTTGTAGTAAGTGATAACTAAGTTCGCTCGCCATTCACAGAATATTTTTGTTTTCTAGATAGAAAAGAATATGTCGGGTTATTATGACAATGTGATATTCCGGGTATCTATATTTACATTCGAGAATCAAATACGGTCGCACTGGGGATAGTCATTAAATAGTTTTATAATTATTTACTTATTGGGTTAATCCACCGAACCATGGAATTAGGATTGCAATATACGGAGAATACATGGAAAGAACTAGGTAATTTTCTTTTTTTTTTAATCTAGAAACTTACTTTTAGCTACACTTCTATACCTGTATGCCAAACTTTGAAGGTAAATAAACTCATGACTAAGCTGTATCTTTTACTGTTTAACACTTCTAAGTTGCATTACATGGAGAGTATGTCATCTCAAACTCCATTTCGAAAAAAGTGTGTTAACTGGTTCTTTTCCTGTACCTTTCATATTTGGTACTCCTACATTTCAGTTTGAAGTATTCTTTAAAGATTTTTTACAGATACGATTTCCGTTCTGGTTACACATAATATTAACAAAGTGGGGATTAAACATTTACATATTTGAAATATGGTAGATACCATTAATATGAGTCTAATAAAGTTTGTCGAGTCATAAATTTCCCCACAATAAATAGTAATTTATAAGTTTGATATTTAAAAAAATCTAGATTGATTGCAGAATATAACAGATGCAATTGAAAATGTATTATGCTACTTTAATGGAGGAGTTTTAAGATTTTTATTTAGTGAGAAATTCGGTTGCTAAATTTTTCCATAAATACTATTCATGTCACCAGAATAAAATCTTAGAATATAAAACTAGATGTATTTAGCATATTCTTGGAATGGAAGAGGAAAAGCTACCAAAGTGGATGCTTACCTATCATCCAAAGGAAAAAGAATATGGGGATATCCCTCCACTCGAAAAATTGATGGATTTATTTCTAAGGAGGCCGAAACGGCTCAACAAATTGCCTAATTCGTGAAAGCAATGTACATTATACATTATGTATTGTGTTTTATGTGTACGTGTAAAATGTGTAATGTACGATATATTTAACACAAGTATATTTATTGAATAAAGACTATTAAATCACAAATTAGCATATAAACAATATCACAAAAAGCTTGAAGTCGACTCCAATAATAAAAATCATTTTCCTTAAATGTACGATTCATGAATCGCGAGCTAGACAATAAGGCGCCCATAGAATGTTAATTAAGTTATCACTTTTGATATTAGTTTAATGAAACGTTCTCTATAAAAATATAATATTATTACGCAATTTAATCTAGACCAATATTATGGAACATATTATGTGAGAAAGGAATTCCAATACACTTGATAGCAGTAATTAAGGAAATGTATGAGAATACAAAAATAAAAATAACTGGAACCAATACATATAACAGGAGGAGTTAGACAAGTTTGTCCATTATCAACCACTCTTTCTAATATTTATTTTGACCACATTATAAGATCACGGATGACAGACTACAATACCAAAAGCAGCATACCAACTATTCACCACGAGGAAGAAGTTTTGGAAGACCAAAGAAAAGATGGAAACAGTAGGAATTTGGAGACGAAACAAGCAAGTAAATAAGCCTAAACCGTGACGAAGAAGAATATTATGCAATTTAAGATTGTAAAATATAAAAACAATGGTTTATATTTATTATTTTACTTATTTATCTGATCCCTCTGGGGTTTGTCTAATGAGAGAAAACAAGCAAATAAATACCGGTAGTAAATAAATAAATAAATAAATAAATACAATTTTATCATAATAAAAATTAATTCATTACATAAAAAGTTACGCCTAACGATAACAGAAATGTATCATCACATTGCTGAGCGTGAATGTTGTTATTAATTATAGTCTTGCCAATGGGAACGGACGTATAATAAATCCTACTTTGTGCATGAATGTGGGCTGCATTTTTAATATGTGTGCAGTCTATTATCGATTTCGGTATATAACAGTAATCTATTGTCTTAGTTTTAAACATAATCGTTTAAAGTTGAGGTTTTATTCAACCTCTGCGGGAATCTGATGACAGGAAACAGTCGACAACCAGAAACGATAATTCATCTTATTTGTTTGCATGACGTGAAAGTGGGCGAGTGGTACGCAGTTAGCATTGCTAGGATTACGTAATATATAACATTTACATGTTGTAAATTTAAGAAAGAGATTCACTTACTATGATAGCTCGAATACAAACACGAATACCGATCATATTAATTAACTATCATGTTCAGTATGACATTTTTATATTTTTGTATAAGATATGAAAAGAAAATTCTACATAGGATTGATCACATATATAAGGATCTAATTTTGGAATACACTTTTTTTTTTTGCCAAGAATTGAAGTAAGCCCATTTCTGTGGTCTAGATGTAACGCCGTTGCCTAAGATGTAGCGGGCCCGATTCGATTCACCGTCACGAAAAATTTCTTAGATTGTTTTATTTTTCGGGTTCTTTCTTCGCCTGTAAGGTAAATTCAAGGAACATTAAGTCCCAAATAGTCCCCGAACACCATCTGGCCATCATGATCATCCAAATCAGATTCGCCTTATTCGGTATGAATGTAGGAGTAATTGAGGTGTCCTGTCTTATATGTTTATATAAGTTTAGGAGGTGGCCCCCGTCATTGAGTTAATCAGGTCTTTCATGTTCTTGTGTATCAGAAAATTATATATTTTGATACGCAGCTGAGATTCTCTCCCGACAGTGCATGTCTCTCTAAAGCCCGTGTGGCATATGGCACATAAAAGTACCTATAAGTGTTAGACTAAGGAAAAGGAAAGAAAGAAAGATAAAAGAAAATAAATTGTATTTTAATAATATTTTCAAACTGAACACATGGTTTCTTGAAGGACATTAGATATAATGTGAATTAGAAAATTAATTTTAATAGGAAAATATATGCCCTGAAGTGAGTTCAATATTTTACATTCTGACTATTTTCTGTAACCACATTATAAGTTAAATCTGATATGAATTTTACAGTTGAACATATTCGTTTTCCTCTAAGTTCTACCCAAAACTGATCTTTATAAAATCCAGTTTAAGATGTCCCTTAGCGCAGTTGATTAAGGCAATGGCTACAAGCCGAACGGTGGCAGATTCAAGTTCCGATGATATTAGGATTTTTAAAATTATCTAAATCTTCTGGTACCACCACGGCCCTGTTGACCTAGTCTTTAACGGGGATGGCTATCATGCATATGTTTTGGGGATAAAGGCGGTCATCATTCAGACTGACATATCATGCCGATTGTCTAAAAAGTTGGGAAACAATCTTCTACTATCCCAGGGCCTCCCAAGGCCTGCAGCCGGATCACTTTACCTTTTGCTACTTTAAGAATCTAAGTAAAATATAAAGCCCTGAATAAAAGTGGAGATATGCTCTCAAAATGTTACCGATCATTCAGGATCTTTTAACGTGAGGCGTTGCTTTATTTATTTTTTCACAGTGTTAAAAAAATTAAGTTACTAGGAATCGAAATGCCAAGACTTTGGCGAACTTCCATATATTGAAACAAAATTCTTAATTTTAATTAAAATACACTATTAACGTCAACTAGAAATTCTTAAAATATAAATAGGTGTAAGAGTTATTTGTATAATACTGTACACAAAATCATAATGAACGACAAAACCATACATTTTTAGACATGGGATCACTTTTGAACAGAGGATGAATTAATCGTCCCAGCTAACAAACTAAGTTCTGTCGGTGTTGTCTCCCTCTGTATAATCGCAAGTTAATGCTATGGTATTCATAATGTCTCTTAATCTTATGATCAAAATTAATATATATGGTAGAGGACAATAAACCGAAAAGTATGAAATAAGGATTCAATGGTCAAAAATGCATATTTCAGGCACTGCGCTAGGGAACTTTAAATTTGACATGGTGCTATAATCGTGAACACTGTACAGTACGCTACACACATTTCGGCATTTTAGATGAGCGCTAGATAAGCCATGGTGGAAATTGAACTTTGGGTTTAAAACTATTTTGACCCATCTTTTGCACCAGTGGTACACGGTTGGGAGTAATTGCTGCGCCCTCAATATTTTTTTACAAATTATCATTCTAAGGACGCATTTCAAGGGGAAGATGACCAGTGTCACAGGATCCAACGCCATTTCCTCAAAGTTCAGTGTGTGAACATATCTTTATTGAGCATTCTTGACAACTCTGTGGCTTGAACAATCCAATATCTTATGGAGTCTGTAATATTCATTTACAACTATTGGTTTTCTGTGTTAAAAATATTCAATTTGTAATTTCTGGCCATTGGATAATTTGGACTATGAAGTTAGAGATATTCCATAGGCAATATCTAAAAATTACATTACAACTTGGGTCAGGGAGAATATATTTTGACTTCTTTAAAGCCCCTTTAGTCTCGTTTCAATATATATGTTTGTTTGTATGTGTGTATGCATGTGTCATCATCGCTCTCGAAATTCTGGAGCAATTTCAACCAAATTTGGTACACATATAAATTAAGATTCGGTAATATAGCTGTAAGCCGCAAAATACTCTAGCCTCCTAGGGGTAAGTGGGGGTAAACATGTAAAAATAATCGACAACGACCTTCATATGTTCCAGCATAATTATAGAACATTTGGAGTAATTTAAATCAGACTCGGTACGTATATAAATTACAATCTGCAAAAGGTTCCATGGGGAAAGAGGTCCATAGCATACCTACTAGGGGTAAGAGGTGGTGAAATCTGAAAAAATCTGAGACGACAAATAATAGTGTTCAATTAATAGTTTTTGGTTCGCTAAGCCTAATTAGTAGCAATCCAAAATACATTTCAGTCCAAATTTTACACGGATGATTCCAAAGAGGGGTGAGGGAGCGATAAAGGGTGAAAACTAAGATAAAAATAGATCCAAATTAATGTCAATTCCATAGTTTTTGGGGTCGCGGAGCTTTTTGGCGACTATCCATATGGTATTTAAGCTAAAGTTTGATCCTAGAATTTCTAAGAGAGTGAAAGAGGGTGAGAAGGAATGAAACTTGACACATTAAAAGTAGCCGAGATTATTGTCGAATACATTGTTTTCGGGGTTTCGAAATTAATTAGTAAACGTCGTGCTACCATTTGAGCCCAGGTTTGACCCTTGCACCCTTAAGGGGGTGAGAAGGGTTGGAAAATAAAGTGACCTAAATGTCCGAGATTAGTATCGAAACTATCGTTTTCGCTTAAATTGTTAGTGTCAGTTTCGATGAAGTTTAAGCTCATGTTTGATCTCTAGAATCCCTAAGGAAGAGAGGTGTGTAGGGATAGGGAAATAATATTTCCAAATTGACCAAGATTGGTGTCGAATTGATAGTTTTTGGGCTCACTAATCTGATTGATGCCAAGACATATGGAGTAAATAAATACCCGGGCAGTCAGCTAATGAATTAATAAAAAAAAAAATAAAAGTACTCACCTCTACAAGTATTTCAACTAATTCTATAGTTGTGCATCCTTTGGAGATCTCTGGAGCCATAAAGTGTAATATGAATTCTTAGTTCACCTTTCCTACAAATTAAAAAAAAAAATTGTAAATTTCTTGATAAAACTTATTATACACCGTGTCCCATTCAAACCTCCCACATTTTAATTAATCATAACTCTTAAAGTATGCGTAATTATTAAATGAGGTTGGTATTAAAAGAAAGAGCAACTCAAAGAATTTTTGTTTTCATTCTTACAGTTAATTCATCTGTCACATGTTGGACAACAATGACATAAAACAAAATGACTCCTCAGCAACGAGCACAAATTGTTTTCTGGTATGCAGAGACGAAGTCAATAATTGCAGTGCAAAGAAATTACCGGAAAGAATATGGAGGAAATGCACCTGATGGGAAGACCATTAATGCATAGCTTGAGAAGTTTCTGGCGACTGGAAGCGTTAAAAAATAATCAGTAGGTGTTCGTATACGTGTTTCAGAAGAAAAAGATTGAAGAAATTAGAGCAGGATGGTGCACATGTAGAGGTGTTTTAGTGTGAGGCAATGAAAATTCTTTGAGTTTCTGTTTTGTTTAATACCGGCCTCATTTCAATTCCGAATACTTTGTTAGTTATGATTAATTAAAATGTGGGAGGTTTGAATGGCTCTTGTACCCCAAGTCGGACTCTGGCCTCCCCGCTTTGGGGATTTTTAACCAGTCTGATTTGATTAAGCTTATTTCTCTACATATGCCATGAATGACTGTGGTCGGCATGTCGCCTCAAGAGACAAAGGAAACTGTGGTATTACGTGGATGGCACAAAGTCGATAAATTTTGCTTAGAAGCCTCTTTTTTCAGGCTTAAGATTTTTACGAGCCTGAAAATCATCATAATCGGAATCCCGTGTTAAATACACTCCCGGAGGACTTGTTACTTGGATTTTTCCATTCTATAAATCCATCGATCCCGGCTGGGTTCAAACCCACGACATAACTACTAGACCAACGCGACTAAGTTCTTATTATGCTTTTGAATAATTTTTAAACAATTCATTATTATCTATGCACGTTTCTGGATTTTTTTATATAAGTGCAATAATTGATACTGCTGCACTGAAACAGAACATAATGCCCTAACTTACTTGCACTATCGAAACCGAAGTTCATAGCCGTGTGGATATACATTCGTATCTAAAGCTGATGTTTTTCAAACGTTTCCCCTATAATTCACCTCGCTCAAATCATAGTAAATGTTATTCTACTCTTCATTCTTGCTCTACCTACTGAACGTTTTCCCTCTGGATTTCCTACGATCCATTACCCTCTCTCTTTCAGTCCTTTTTCGTACATGTCCCAACCTACGCATTATACGAGGCTTAATTTTTCTTATTAACATCAGGTTTTACATAAAGGTCATTGTTATCTAATTTCCTCTATTCATCATTATTCATCATTATTCATCATTATTCTTCTCTCTCTCTCTCTCTCTCTCTCTCTCTCTCTCTCTCTCTCTCTCTCTCTCTCTCTGTCCCATTTTTTTCCCTTAGCACTCCATTCTCAAAAATTAAAAAAAAACTTTCTCTCCATTCTTAAAATAAAAGATAACGATTCACATCCATGTAACTCTTATGATCACCTTTTTTATATAATTTAGTTTAAATATTTTGAGAGAAGTTAGGGTTACAATAATCTTTGTAATGCCTAATGATATCTGGATTGTGATTTATATGAAAATATACCCTGTTTTTATCTCCTACAAACTCTCAGCAGATGTAAAATCAATGATATATTATGAAAAAATTCCCCGAGGTCGATGTCAGAAAAAAAAAGACCAGGACTTTTTTTTTACTTCCCGATGACATGAATAGCTGAAATTGCTGCAGCCATTCCTTAGCCCGTAATCGTGACGAAAAAATAAAAAATTCGGACATATATTAATAAAAACCAGAAATATTGTAATTAAAAATGTTTAGATCTACTATAATACTGTGCCGTTTACTTGGTCAAACGGCGCACAGCGCAGCGGGGTCTAAAACGCGTATTCCTGGCAAAAATATTTTATTGTCTCAATCTTATTTACATGCTAACAGAAATATTTTTTTCACTTTTCAGAGCTATTTTAACAACAAAACGTATGATTTTGAATTACAAGGAAGATTAGGAAGTGAATATAAATAGTTATCCTCTGAACTTTCATCCTCGTTGCAGTGCCATTGCTGGTGTCTTCTACTACAGAATGAACATCCGATATCCGAAGTATGTCCAGATCCTGCTTGTCAAACTATGTTGCTTTCTTCTTCGGCATATTGCTTAGAGAAGATGTAAGTGGATCCGAGAATATCAACACCAAATTCAGGATATCTGCATTTGTTTTGCTTCGGGGTACCTTTCGGGTAAAAGCCATCTCTGTACTTTTTTAATTCATAGTTTCTAGCCTCTTGCATCTCCTCGCTTAGTTGACCGATGAGAACTATTGCGCATGGGCATTTCTATACAAACAGCTAGGCTGTCTCGAACCCATAAGTTCTATACTTTTGCACATCTATTTCATGGCCAGAGGAAATCACTTGCAAAATTATATTGAAACTTCTGATTATATTAATGTGAACACCAGTGATATTTGTCGATAATGTTGAATTATCAACAAAATTCCTTGATGTATTCTAATCATTTGTGTTGCCAAAATCCAGGTTTGGCTTATCTACTAGCAACCCCAAATTTTTTATTATGTATTGAATGCTTTTCTATGTATTCGGGACAATATTATTTTGCTTCGACTTTGCCATTTCTCAACCAGAAGTTTGCACGCAAAATGGAGAAACATTCAATTAATCAACAAGTATAGACTATATCTGTACTTAGCACTTTCTCCAAGTTAATAAGTATTTGGGTGTTGAGTTGCAAATGCAATATCTCTGAGTAGATGAAGTTTCATTATGGCATTGCATATTTAGCCGTCAATAGAGAGATGCATACTTAAATTACTTCAAATAGTTTGCCGTCTAACTCGTGAAAGAAAGGCTGTAGTTTTTATTTAACGTTCGTTGCGATCCTGTTCCATTTTTCAAAGTTTTGTTGTTTCTCGTTGGAATTGAAATTGGATGGGCCTACAGTACTGTGTGACGAAGTTCGTGTATTTTGTCACATAACTGACCCTTGTCCTTCTGAGTTGTCGTCGATTAGATGTATATGCAAAATGAATAAAGTATTACGTTCGAATCTGTGTCATCAAAGTCACTTGAAATGGTTTGCTTTTAATCTGATTGTGTATAATCATCGAATTCCCACTTGCAAATCAGAATTAGTTTTAGGCTTTTCCGAACATTTTGAAGCACACACTTCTGAGCATCCAGAAGACGGGAAGCAGTTTGATGAAGAGGTACTTGCACATACATTTCAGCTGCATTTTATGATAGAGAAAAAATATATATATTTTTTTTACTTTCTGAATTTTTTTATATAGGGAAACATCTATTTATTATATTTTCGAATAATTTTGCATTTAGCATGGTGAGCTGAACATTCATACACATGGCAAGTGTTTCTGTTCCTGTGAGCTGCCAAGTTGGTGGACTAAAAATATGTTGTAACCTTCTTGATACTTCGAATCTGTCACATCTTTTACAATGTTTGAGGATTTCAACATCCCAAAAGGGAGCAAGCTCATATGAGCAGCAAAGGAAATGTTATTATCCGAATATGTGAATCTTAGGTTTTCTGTTTTCAGGCATTTTGTTCTAATATCTCGATTTACTCAAATTCTTCTTAGATTGACCCATACGTTTTCTAGTAGTGCCCTTTTCGTAGTTTGAAAACTCCACTGATGAGTCTAGCTAGTCCTTGTACTTACCCAAAAATCTTTTCTTTATTTTATGAACTTGATGTCATCTCTTATTAAAATAGGATATGAAAAGTGAAATATGCTTTTTGAGAGTCGATATACTTATGTTTCATAAAGCTGTCTTCTAGTTATAGAAAAACTTTAATACAAGCCAATCCTGGAAAGGAGAAAAGACATACGAATGATTTTGTTTTTTTAGATCGAGAGTACTTTGAATATCTAATTTAAAACAATGTACTATTTCGAAATGATAATATATGAACAGGGTTCGTTTCCAGTTTTGGTAAGTATAATGTATGTAATTAACATAAATGTACAATGCCGAACACGATGTGGCCTGGTATAGTTTAAAACCTACGATAAACGTTCATTTTTTTCATTTCTTGGTATGTTACTATGTCGTTCCAAAAGCCACTATTGAATTACAATATCTATATGTAATTGCTTGAAAATGTTCTTACCTGATAATGAAGGCAATATGTTAAGTCGCAGATTGTTGTTCTAACCGCACACAATACAATTTTATTTATAACGAGTCGCAAGGCACAGAGCTTGTCTCTCACTAACCTACGTAGGCTTACGTTCTGACATACACTGTGCGTAAGCTGCACTCCAACGACCTCTTCACTATCACAAACGTATTTTTCAGGCATATTTATTGTTTATATAAATCACAGTGCCATTTTGTAAGAGATTTTTTTGTCAAGAATAAAGCTGTTTGGCTCCACTGTGCGGACATGAATTTACAAGATAGAGCCTCTCCCTTTATAGAACACTGGCTAATACCCGGCATGCGCTGCTACGCCTAAATAAATGAAAACTAATGTGCTTTTATGTTTAGTTGAATAAATAAAAGGAAAAATAATTATGAATTTATATTTTTTAGATACCCCGTGATGATTACCCGGGGTTGCCCGGGAATCTACTTGTCCCGATCTTCTTGACATAAATGAGCTGAAATACTTACTTACTCACTTACTCACTGGCACTATCGAACCCGTAGGTTCATGGCCGCACGGACATAAGCTCTCCATACATCCCTATCCTGAGCTAATGCTTTCCAATCATTCCCTGTATAATCTACTTCCCTCAAATCATAGTTAATGTTGTTCTCCCACCTCATTTTTGGTCTACCAACTGGGCGTTTTCCTTCTGGCTTTCCTACAAGAAGTTTCCATGCACGTCTTTCATTCCCCATACGCGCAACATGTCCTGCCCATCGCAGTCTACGGGACTTAACTGTTCTTATTATATCTGGCTTCCTATAAAGACCATGTAGTTCATTGTTATGTAGTCTTCTCCATTCACCTGTCTGTTCATCTCTCTTTGGTCCAAAAATTTTCCTAAGAACTTTATTCTCAAATACTCGTAATCTCCTTTCCTCCCTTAAAGTAAGAGTCCATGTTTCGCACCCATATAATATAACTGGTAGAACAATAGTTTTATATATTTTCAGCTTAACGTTTTTTGAAAGCATTGGGACATCAAAAGTCTCTGCAATGCATAATAGCATGCATTTCCAGAATTGAGCCTATGTTTAATTTCTTTGTGCATCTCATTCCTATTTGTGATTATTGTTCCTAGGTATTTGAATTCAGCCAATTCCTCAAAATTTCCCTCATTTGTCCTTAGCTGTCCATTTCCATTATATACTGAATTTCTACGTGTGACCATATATTTAGTTTTACTGATATTTACTTCCAGTCCTAATTTCTTAGTGTTACTCAATAGTGTGTGCGTGTTGGCCTTTAGTATCTCCTCGCTATCGGCCAGTAGTGAGCTGAAATACGAAAATTAATGTGTTTTATGTTTAGTTAAATATGTGAGAGGAACAATTTATATCGTAATTATTTTTAGATACCTCGTGCTGATTACCCGGCGTTGTCCGGGAATCTACTCATCCCGATCTTCTTGGCATAAATGAGCTGAAAGACAAAAATTAATGTAGGCTTCTTATGATTATTTGAATAAGCAAAATGAAAAATAATTACAAATGTATATCGTAATTATTTTAAGATTCGCCGTGATGATTACCCTGTGTTGCCCGGTAATCTATTTATCTCGATCTTCTTGGCATAAATGAACTAAAAGAAAAAAATCGTTATTGTGAGTTATCCGTAAAAGAATACCCGTCATGTGCTGCTATGCATGCATAGGAATCTACGTACTTGTCTCGATCTTCTTGGCATCAATGAAAGACAAAAATGGTTATTGTGAGTTATCCATAAGAGATAAAAGTATGCTGTCGCGGGCGTTTTTGTAGAGCTTTTTGAGATATTCAATTAATTTTGTGTATTTGTTATGATTTAGGCAGCGTAAACCATTTAAGCGTCCAAAGAGGTACTTTTTTCACGTTTTCCTCCACAAAGAGTGATTTTTAAGGGTGTAGGAGTTGAGTATCACAACTCTCGTATAGCCTATGTTCATCCCGGGAATCTCCTGAACATTTTTAAAAAACCCCCATCACAATCGGATCAACGGTATGGCCGCGCATTAAGTACGAACAAACAAACAAATAAACAAACAAACGAACAAACAAACATTAATTTTTATAAATTAGATTTACTTTATGATCATGCCTTAATAATTACTGTCATAGCAAGGCATTGATGCCCAACTTTTGAGTAGGGAGGTTTTCTGTTCACGCCGATTTGACAGAAGAACCACATAGCTCACTGAAAATGCGCAAATTTGTCAAAATCCTGATATCCCTTTTGTAAGGTAAACGTGAAAACTAATGCTTAACAGAGGCGAGTTAGAGAAATTTGATATTAGAAAAATTTTGTAACATTTATAAATATTATAAATCGGATCGTCTTGCTTTATTACTCTTATCTGAATTTTATTATAGTCCGAAGAAACCGTACAAATACGGTATTTCCTAGCGAATACAAGCTTATTGTGTTGTGCATAACAAACGTCTATCCTGCAAGAACTGTGTAAACTAAGCTAGTTCTTAGAAAGTCCACATATGTTCCGATCTTGCTGATTAACTAAATCAATTTCACTTTTCCCATTCAAATGTTACCAACCAGTTTGTTTCGAGAAAACAAACGTTGCTGCCACTAGAGTGATTTTTAAATTTCAACTTTCAGGTAAACAACCAGTTTTAATGATCTTATTTCGCTAATTTTCCATAATTATGATACACGTATTATAATGGCATATACCCAGGGTCGTTACGAAAAATCGAAAAATGTAGCAGCTCAAACTATTTTTAAATTTTCGCTTTAGGTTAACCCACCTCCAAATAGTCTGATTTTGCTGGTTACCGAAAGTGACCTTAAATTAACTCACTGGCAATATCAAACTCGTAGGTTCATGGCCGCGCGGACTTAGGTATTCCATACATCTCTATCCTGAACTAATATTTTCCAATCATCCCCTATATAATTTTCTTCCCTCAAATCATGGTTAATATATTCTCCCACCTCAATTTTGGACTACCTGTTGGGCGTATTCCCTCCTACAAGGAGCTTCCATGCCCCTTTTTTATTCCATATTCGTGTCACATGTCCTGCCCATCGCAATCTGCGATACTTAACTGTTCTTATCATATCTGGTTTCCCATAAAGATATGTAGATCACTGGTATGCAGTCACCAACATTCGCCTATCTGTTCATTTCTGTTTGGTCAAACATTTTTCTTAAGAATTTACTCCCAAATTCTCGAATTACTTTCTCCTTCCTATAGTAAGTGTTCATCATGTCTCGAATCCATATAATATAACTGGGAGGATAAAATGAACGGAATTTTATTTTACTTTGTTGGTTGTTATATGCAGAGTTTGATTCCAAAAAAAATGCAGCCGCTTGTTCATTAACAGACACACACACACACACACACACACACACACACACACACACACACACACACACACACATATATATATATATATATATTGTATAATCATTTTCCGACCGATTAGCACACTTTCGACATTATCTAAAGTCCTGGAACATATTGTACATAAGCAAATGACTGAATATCTCCAAGCAAATTGCCTCCTTGATCCTTATTAATCCTGCTTTAGATCTGGTTATAGCAAAACCACAGCTGTGTTAAAAAGTACTGAAGATATTCCTGTGATTTGACTCTTTTAACCTTACTTGACTTCAACAAAGTTTTTGATACAGTAGACCACGACTTACTTATAATAAAGCTCAAGCACCTTCACCTGTCCGACAGCGCTGTATCCTGGTTCGACTCATTCCTGCACGGATGTCAACAATACATTTCATTAAATTCCAGATCTTCGTCTTGGCGCAACCTGCAGGCGGGAGTCTCCCAGGGCAGTGTTCTCGGACCTCTTCTTTTCTCAATCTACATCAGTGACTTACCAACTATACTAAAGCACTGCCGATATCACCTCTATGCTGATGATCTTCAAATTTACCTACATTCACCTACTGATTCCCTCTGTAACAGCTTAATGAAAATGAATGACGATCTTATGCCATCTTTAACTGGTCTTCAAGTTTCGATCTAAATCTGAATCCTAACAAGTCGCAAGTCTTTCTAATGGGACAACAAAGACTATTTACAACCTTGACATTATCTACACTTCCAAACATTACTATAAATAATATAATTATTCCTTATTCTTCTTCAGTAATAGATCTTGGATTACATCTTGACGCAAATTTAACCTTACAAACACAAGTGAAACACATGTAAAAAAAGCCTTTCTCCATCTTACATTATCTTAGACATTTAAATAATTTTCTCCCAGTTTCATCAAAACAAACCCTTGTGCAGAATCTTGTGTTGCCACACTTCGATTATAGTGACGTTATATTATAAAAATTCCTTAAAGTAAATATTATAAACAAGAATAAAACGCTGAAAGCACAATAATGATATAAACTGTAACTTGTCGCAGAGACTGCAGCGTGTTCATAATTCTTGCGTTCGATTCATTTTCCGAACACTTTTGTTTTAAATATTTTTTCAAAGTGAAACTACTTCCTGAACTTAAGGAGATAGACGCATAATAATAATAATAATAATAATAATAATAATAATAATAATAATAATAATAATAATAATAATAATAATATATAATAATAATAATAATAATAATAATAATAATAATAATAATCCATCCATAGTAATTCTGCCTGAAGGCAGGTCCTTCACTGCAATCATAGCATTTTTATGCTATGCTTGCAGCTTTACTAGGGAATTGTGTAGGTGTGGTAGCTTCCCGTTGTTTTCCACACCGGTGAAGGATGATGATTATGATGATAATGATAAGGATGATCATGATGATGATGGCCATATGATTTCGGGGACCGTTTGGGCCTTAAAGTTTTCCTGACATTTGTCTTACAGGTGAGGAAAAACCCCGATAAGAACCTCACCCAGAAAAACTGCCCCGACCGGGGATCGAACCCGGGCCCGCTGCGTGACAAGGCAGCACGCTACCTCGAGACCACAGCGGTGGACATTTATTTACATAAAATGTTTAAAATGGTCAATCGTACATTAATTGAATTTACACCATTTAGAAAAACGCAAATATTACCGTACTTACTTTAAAGCATACAATTATTACTATTATTATTATTATTATTATATTATTATTATTATTATTATTATTATTATTATTATTATTATTATCATTATTAATATTATTATTATTATTTTCCACCGCTGTGGTCTCGAGGTAGCGTGCTGCCTTGTCACGCAGCGGGCCCGGGTTCGATCCCCGGTCGGGGCAGTTTTTCTGGGTGAGGTTTTTATCGGGGTTTTTCCTCACCTGTAAGAGAAATGTCAGGAAAACTTTAAGGCCCAAACGGTCCCCGAAATCATATGGCCATCATTATCATCATCATCATCATCCTTCACAGGTGTGGAAAGCAACGGGAAGCTACCACACCTACACAATTCCCTAGTATAGCTGCAAGCATAGCATGAAAATGCTATGATTGCAGTGAAGGACCTCCTTAGGACAGAATTGCTATGGATGGATATAAATAAATAATAACTATTTATTCCGTACTGACCAACTGTTGTCCGATATATTTATTTATTGGTAGATGAAAGTAAACCACATATTTTATAATTATCTTAACAATTTGGCAAGGAAATAAATTGATGTAAATTCTAAACACACGTTAAGAGCTATGGGAGTAAATTTTATTTACAGTACTAAGTATATATTTAAGTATTTTTTCCACATGTAATATATATTCAAAGCCTACGCCTATAAACTATAAGTTCTATCAGAATTTATTTAGTACATTTTGAATTATATATTCGTAGTCATTGTTTACATTGTTTTACTTATGAAGACTGTTCATTGCTTATGGAGACTCTGATCCAAATGGATTCCCGGTTGCTCTCGCTTGCATTTTACTCTGGCTCATACGTTTGGCATTCCCCTCCCATGCCAAGTGTCTCCGTAGAAGCAAAGAGACTGGGAAATTCGGGGAGCGAGATTCGAGCGGGAATAAATGTGTATTTGACCGGCTCTGACACTGTAACTTGTAGTGCCTATGGTCTCTCTGGATTGGACATTTCAACTAGCACCTGACAGACGTTCAAAATACGTATTAGTGTCTTTCGATGAAACTATTTATCTCGTTATATTTTCGTGAACTGGATGCCTCTGTTCTGTTTTCCCTAATTTTATGAAAAACATGAGGAAAGTGATTTTTCAGGGAAGTTCGGGTTTGAATATTGTGACATTTGCTTTACAATTGTGAAAAATCTTGAAAATCTAAACCAGAAATTTCAATCTGACAGGGGATTGAGTATGGGTATAATGCTCAATAGTGATAGCATCTTATTTATTTATTTATTTCCAAATGTCCCAGGTTTGTCTTTCGACATTCCCGGTTTCTCTTCTGGCATGGCGTACTTGTAACCCACTTGATGTTGGGGCGCCTGGAAATGATGATGATGATAATGGTGCGCCAGGAGAGTCCCTAATCGTAAGATTAACCTAAGATGAATATGAATGATGATGATTGCGATGGCCATATGATTTCGGGGACCGTTTGGGCCTTAAAGTTTTCCTGACATTTGTCTTACAGGTGAGGAAAAACCCCGATAAAAACCTCACCCAGAAAAACTGTCACGACCGAGGATCGAACCCGGGCCCGCTGCGTGACAAGGGAGCACGCTACCCCGAGACCACAGCGGTGGAGTGATAGTATCTTAATATTCACAAAATAAACTTCGAAAAAAACTACTTTGAAATCTTTGTTTTAATTTTACCGAATAACCAAAAGTGAATAACCAATTACGTATTCAAGTAGATGTGATGAAATAATATATTAATTGAAATATAACTAATTTTCAAAATAATGCCGCGCCAACACCTTAATTTAATTCATTCATTTAAAATTAGAGTTGAATTTGTTGGTAATGTCAATATATCTTGTGAAATTAACGATATTAAAAGTGTTTGCAAACTAGGCCAAACATATAGCCAGTTCGCCACGAGATGCGACGTTATTACGCTCTGCATGAGTATTGTGGTTTGTTGGAAAATTACATTTGTGCAACACTGATTCCAGTCAGGGCTGAACACTACAAATCTACAAATTGTGAGGGATGTAAACATTCTCGTGTTTAAATGATACGGGATATTACAGAATACTGTTTTACTAACATATTGTACTCACGCTTGCTTCCCAATTACACTAAACCTCACGCTCGAATTTACGATCTCTATTCTGCATCGCCATTTAATTCCAGTCGAACCTTCTGATTCCTTCTGTAGTTACAATCTGTTTACTCTTAACATTGATTAAAGTCTGTAAAATTACAGTAAACTCAACGGGATGTAAGCAGGGCTGTACATTTCATCCAGAATCAGTTAATGCTTCTCTTTCAAATATGACTTTTACAGAACGTTTACAATTCCTACTACACTTCTGGATTTGTTGACGTTATTTAATAGATAAGGGTTTGATGAGGAACCCATGTCCGGAAATTTATCATTTTAGTGTTACAATGATGAAAGTTAATTTCAAATCCACTTCTATACCAAGTTCAATTAGCCGAGCATAGTCATCCCTTCCACCTTTCCTCAAATATTTAGGCAATATTATTGTTGGAGATGGCAAGTAGGCTACAAACTGTATTGGTACAATCACATTGCTTAAAATCTTTCACCCCGCATATTTAATAACTTCGTCAGTACAACCTAGGACCATTTCAGATTGTAAACAGAAGACACGTGACATCACGTGACATCAGACGTCGTCCTACGTCAATAACTAATGCTTACCGCGAAGTAGGGCATTTGTTATATTTATTATTATTATTATTATTATTATTATTATTATTATTATTATTATTATTATTATTATAGTCACAAAACAGTGCATTTCTAGCTTATTAAAAAAAAACATAATCTTCTAATTCTGGAATGTGTAATAGGAATTCTGAATCACCTTGCATTTACACAGTGAACACAAATCGTTATAGAAATTATTTTAATTTTAGGTACTTCAGGTGGGATGGCATCTGACTAAGGCCTGAATGGCCCAGATTTGATCCAGAGCAGCGGGGAAGTGATTTTTTTCTTCATTCGTTCCCAGATCGGCTCTAGATCAATTTGATATTCTATAAATTAGTACAAGAAATGTATTGGTTTAAAATTAGTCGGAATGTAGGGCTAGTTACCTTATCTCATTTTTGAGCCATTGACTAAACATGTTGTGGATCCTTTCGTTTACACACACATGGGCATTCATGACCACATAATATAATACTTCATGACCAGATCGACCTTGGGTCCATTCAGTCTCCTTAAATGTGTACGGAACATTTATTGGGTTAAAACTAGTCGGAACGTAGGACTGGGTAGCATATTTCATTCTTGAGCCAATGGCTAGGAATTTTGTGGATTCTTGCAATTACGCACGCTGTATTTTCATGACCCGGGTACCGAAGAAAAGACAAGATGTAGGCTATAGGACATATTCATTTATGTGCTTAATATAATTCTAGGGAGCCAAATACATTTTTTTGGGGGTTCATACATTTGGGGGAGCTTTTATGTATGTCCTGAAATGAGATTTTGTCAATTATAATTTCATTTTCACGTTTAATGGCTTCAAAGAAACGAATTAAGATATATATATTGGGTAGATTAAAGGATGATTTATGCAAGATAGCTCCACCGCTGTAGTCTCGAGGTGGCGTGCTGCCTTGTCACGCAGCGGGCCCGGGTTTGATTCCCGGTCGGGCCAAGCTTCCTGGGTGAGGTTTTTACTCGGGGTTTTTCCTTGCCTGCAAGACAAATTTCAGGTAGTTTTGAGGCCAAAAAAGGTCCCCGAACGTCATCTGGTCATCGTCATCATCATCTCATTCCCGGTGTGGAAAGCAACGGGAAGCTACCACACCTATAATTACCTAATAAAGCTGCAAAACATAGCAAGAAAGTGTTACGATGGCAGTGAGAGACCTGCCCTAGGACAGAACACTTTAGAACAGAATATGCAAGGTGCCATATGATACCTTTGGTCTCAACAAAGTTTTTGGTCTTTAATTGATGTCATCTAAAACTGTAGTTGGAAGTACAAAAACAAAGAGAAAGATATAGAGAGATGGAGAGATGGAGAGAGAGAGAGGGGAGGAGAGAGAGGGAGAGAGAGAGTGAGTGAGAGAGAAAGAGAGAGAGAGCGAGAGTGAGAGAGAAAGAGAGAGAGAGAAAGAGAGAGATCAAAGCTCTGGAGATATCGAATATGGTACCACTGACCGCAATTAGTTGGAGTAATTCCCGAAGAGAGAACAAATTAAACTCCAAAGGTATCATAAGATACCTAGGGATGCAGGAAGTTAAGGTAAGTTAATCTTTTATTGTATGTGTGATATTATATAACCAAACTTCACAATACCTACATGAAAAATCACACTAAGTTGTTGCTATTTATTCATGTTAAAGGTGCACGGTATCAACTCCTCTAGTGACTCCACAAACATCAAGTAACTGATGTCGAATTCCACTCGATGTTCTGCTTCATTTGGATTAAGGTCTTCCATTTCAGATTGAACTTCATTGTAGCGTTCTACAGCTCTTTCCAAGGAAGTTAGCCGCTGGCTTAACCATCCTAATGTAGTATTTTCAGGAGCTACATTCCTTAATTTGTTTCGAAATTGAATTATATTTACCTTTATAATTAGGTCTAGTAATAACCTTTTCTTCATATGTTCTGATAGACATGATACATTTAATTTGAGTCAAGAAAAAGTTCAAAATATTCGCTCAAGTTTAGTAATTTATAAGCAATAACAATTATATTAATTAAATGTAAATGGTTAGTTTTATTATTAAAATAGAAGCTCCGTTGTGTATGTGTAGGAAATACAAAGTGTAGTTATGTGTATTAAACCCAATGTGAAAACATTCAAATAATATCATTAATTAAGTCTATCAACTTATAGCCAGCCAATATACAAAAATCTAATAATTATTAAGTTACATTACTACAGTTATTCAAAATATTTAACTATAATTTAATTTAGGAACACTATTTTGAATTAATTAAAAAAAGTTTGAATGGGTACGGCGCAAAAAGTGGACATTCGAATTTCGAGATAATTTTGGTTTTAAAATTAAGCTTAGGAACGTCGAAGATGATAAACATGAAAAATTTGCGGATAATCAAGAAACAAGGCAGGAAAATAACAATTTATAAAGCATTAATTCAAATCTTACCCGAAGGAAGTGGCTGCCATTGTGGTATGACGTCAGATTCGACATAAAACATATTTTCTTCAATAGAGATGCGAAAATAAATATTTTATTGTAATAAAAGTGCACTGCTATATTTCCAAAATTACATAGCAAAGAGTTTGAAATTTAATAAAAATCACATCCTCACATAGTGTTTCTTAAGAAAAAATGGCTTAACTGAATCGATTGTCGATAATAATTGATACGTCATCGTACGTATTTCTCTAAAATGAACAACGGTAAATTAAGCCTTACAAAATATTCAATAAATAGATGCCACTTATTTGTAACATAATCTTCGAAATTCGTTATACAATTTATTAGAATACATGTATAATAACCTGAAAGCTATCCTAACTTATTTCAATTACTCTAACCTGTAAAAGTAATAGATAGAATGGCATTTACACAATATTAAATTATAGGTATATAAATAAATTATGCTATAGGCCTATGTATAAGAAACTAAAAGTTAACCTAACCAAATTCAATTACTCTAACCTAGTTTCTTTAGTGATGGTCCGCAGATTTACTTCGTGTTTTCATCTTTGGTGATCCTAAGCTTCGTTTTAATATCAAAATTACACCGAAATGGGGATGTCTCTTATAGTAAACTAGTCTTCTTCTTCTTCGTCTTCTTAATCATAATTTGTAGGATTTTCAAAAGGAAACAGGAGTAAACTAGTGATATGTGTATTTAGTAGTGCTTATAAAATGTAATTTTACTGCCTTGTTTCTGGATGGTCCGTATTTTTTTTTTATTTTGCGTTTTCATCTTTAGTGGTCCTATGCATCATATTAAAATCAAAATTACATCGAAATTCGGATGTCCACTTTTTGCGCCGTAACCGTTTGAATATATATTTTTAAATTAATTCTTCAAATTAAGTGATCTAATATATTTAAGTTTACTTCCATATTCGGCAAATATGCTAAAATAGTGATTTTACTTTGAATAACACTTATCAACGATTTATAAGAAAGTCTCTAAGTAAATAAAAGTTGGTTCATCGTGCCTTCTCTCGTGAATTCAATGTTGAATCTTCACCATTCCTTCTTTCTTCGAGTTCAATGTGGAATACAAAGAAAAGTATAAAGTTCAATTTGTTGCACAATTAGGTAAGATAGTCTAAGAGTTATTTTGTTTATATTAAGCTTTAAATGTATGTATCTATACTGGCAAGGTTGCCAAAATTCATGTTATGGTTTTCTCATCCGGCTCTAAAACTTTCGGAGACTTTTCTATCGTGGTCCGAACCATATAGGTTACGAAGCCTCCTACGGGAGATATGAAAGATAAAATTTAATTTCGCCAAACGAATCTTCAAAACTTTTCAAATAAAATTAACTTAAATTTGATCGGTACAAACGGGGCACGCCGTAGTGTAGTGGTTAAGGCACTGCTCTACAAGCCGGAAGGTGGAGGGTTCAAGTCCCGGTGGGGTCAGGATTTTTAAACTGACCCAAACCCTTTGGCGGCACCATGACCCTGGGATCGACTCAGCCTCTAACGGAAATGAGTACCAGACGCTTGTTCTGGGGGTAAAGGTGGCCGTCGCGAAGGACTGACAACCCTGCTGACATCAAGTGCCGATTGTCCAGAAAAAGGGGGAGCCTTAACCTCCTACTACCCCAAGGGCCTCTGAGGTCTGTAGTGGGATTACTTTACTTTACTTTTATAATTTATAAACACCCTGAATGTAGGTAGAATTGAAGAAGTGTAAAAGTAAAGTTAGGTAAATATGCTAACACCTTAGAGATAGGTAAAGAGTAGTAGCATTCCAAAGAGATTAGGAACAGGTGTCAGCTGGCACGTGTCCGCTACTGCTGAGATACACTGCTTCCCTGCCCTGCAGAAGCCAACACGCAACCTTACATTATCTCATACTCCTGGCACCGCACCGGCTGGCTGGGGTTAACACAATTCCCTTACCCTTTGTGGTATCACGTTCTATATACAATTGTTTTGTAAGATAACCCGATGCCGACGACAATAACTTATTTCAAAGATGACGCAAAGACAAAATCATCTTAACCCCTTCTTGCTAAAACACTTTTCATATTGTAATTTTCATATTTTCTCCAGGAGATGTTAGCATGCACAAAGGAAGGATGGATTCAAGTTTTTTATCCCAATGAAGATTTCACAACATTTTTATAGCAACATTTTAAAGTCTTGTCTACCAATGATAATATAAGAAATGGTCAATTGATTTGGTGTTTACTTGATGAAAATCCATGATGAATTTAACAACTAAAAAAATCAAAGTTATGTATGATTTTCATTAATATTTGTTTTATTTAACATTTGTAACAGCTGTTCTCTTGATGTCCCAACTCCTTTCAAAAAACGTTAAACTGAAAATATATAAAACAATTATTCTACCAGTTATATTATATGGGTGCGAAATATGGACTCTTACTTTAAGAGAGGAAAGGAGATTACAAGTATTTGAGAATAAAGTACTTAGGAAAATTTTTGGACCAAAGAGAGATGAACAAACAGGTGAATGGAGAAGACTACATAACAATGAACTACATGGTCTTTACAGGAAGTCAGATATAATAAGAACAGTTAAGTCTCGTAGACTGCGATGTTGCACGTATGGGGAATGAAAGACTTGCATGGAAGCTTCTTGTAGGAAAGCCAGAGGGAAAGCGCCCAGTTGGTAGACCAAGAATGAGGTGGGAGAATGACATTAACTATGATTTGAGGGAAGTAGATTATACAGGGAATGATTGGAAAGCATTAGCTCAGGATAGGGATGTATGGAGAGCTTATGTCCTTGCGGCCATGAACTTACGGGTTCGATAGTGCCAGTGAGTAAGTAAGTAAGTAACAGCTGTTCCAATACACTGTATCTTCATCAGACGAACGTCATAAATACAAATAAATTTTCTATTTAGAAATAGAAAATTATTTGTATTGATGACATCCATCTGATGAAGATAATAGAAAATAGAAAATAAAATTTTCATTTAAAAATATAAAATTCATTTGTATTTATGGCATTCGTCTGATGAAGATACAGTGTATTGAAATATTTGTTACGAATGTTAAATACAATTAATATTTATAAAAATCATATAAAACTTTGATAGTTTTATTTATTAAAAATACAAGAAATGCTCCATTATTTAAAATTCTATTGATTATAAATCTGAGCGATTATTTAAAGACTTTAAATGTTTTTTTATATTAACAAGAACAAAAATAATTTTAATTTCATCATGTGGGTTTCCCGGAGCTTAGACAGGTTTATATCGGGGTTTCTTCCATATCCCCTTGTTACAAATTTAATTCAAGCATTTATCCATACTCATCTCATCCATTTTGTTTCGTTTCGTTTATCCAGCTCTGTGACGATGTGTCAGGGATCATCGGTCGGCATCCTTGTCGTTCTCAGACCTCTATAAATATAGGGGCTTCATCTCATTTCATCCCTCGACCCGACCCTGAGTTGGACAAGAGTTGACAATATTATATTACACTTAACCTGAAATACTTAAAATAACTAAATACTTGGAAGCATTTATCGTTCATATTAAATGTACGCCGTAGCGCTATTTAAGGAAATACGCTGTAAATTGGACGGTCGAGGGTTCAAGTTCTGGTGGAATCTGTATTATTAAAATTATTCAAACCTTCTGGCGGCACCATTGCCCTGGGGTCGACTCAGTCTCTTTGTCCTTGGGTAAAGGTGACCGTCACGCAGGGCTGACAACCCGGCTAATATCAAGTGCCGTCAGTCTAGAAAAGTAAGAGTCTTAACCTTGTACTACCCAAGGGCCTCCTAAGGCCTGTGGTGGATCACTTTAACTTCATCTTTGGTAGGCATGTATAGACTGTACAGGTATAAAACACATTATAACGCAATAAAATATACAAATGTTAACATTATACAGTTTAACGTTTAAACATTTACGTACATGTAAATATGCAGAGTTTCATATTTTGAGACACATTTAACTTATATAACAATTTTAATAATAATAATAATAATAATAATAATAATAATAATAATAATAATAATAATAATAATAATAGGCCCTAATAATAAATATAGTAACAATAACAATAATAATATATTTATTCTATCTTAAGGCTTGGCTACCACTCGATTGTTAGATAAAGTTTACAATAATTAGTCAAATATATATATATATATATATATATATATATATATTACAATAAACATAAATTTGTATATGGTATACTTTCAATTAGAAGACCTATCTACAATATACTTTGATTTACTCTAGATTTAACGAATAAAATATAAAATGTACAAGGTAGAAAATGTAATTTTATGATCTAAATATTGTTTTGCTAATAAAGTGCTCATTCGTAACTAATAAAAGAGTTTTAGTAATTCGGAAACTGTAATATCTAAAAAAAATATGGGACTTTCGCCGTTATGAAGATAAAAACGAGGTCTTTCCCTAGATCATATCAACACAGGCTTTCCGAACCAAGGAAAGAAAAACACAGTGGCGTGTTGCAACGTCTTAATTTGGCAAGAATCTTAGCGATTGATAAATGGTTCCACTATGGGCCTATACCATCGTCATATGTCTTTAAATAATTCACTCTCTTTAGAAGGCACTTAGACTACCAGTAGCCTGCTGACTTCACATCCTCAATCAATAATTACAGAAGTGAATGACCATTCGGCCAGTGACATGTGGTCAGCATGTCAGTTTGCTAGTCGTTTAGCTCGTTTTCTCAGCCTAAGCCATAATATTTTACTGAATTTTATTCATAAAAATAAAAGATGGAGACATGCAAATTATATGTGTAATAAGTTGTCAACAACATATCAGAAATGGGGTTTGAAAATCAACAAAAACAAAACAGAGTATTTAACGAATTGCCCAGAAGAATTATACACTATGGGGTAAAGATAAAGAAGAGCGATAGTTTCTGTTATTTGGGATCAATTATAGAGAAAGATGGAACATCAAATAAAGAAATAGCAAAAAGGATTAGTAATGGAAGAAAAACCATAGGAATGTTAAACTCTGTACTATGGAGTAAAAACATCATTAACAGAACGAAACAACTACTGTAATTTATAAATCCATACTAGAAAGTATAATGTTATATGGATCGGAAGTTTGGACAATGACACAGCAACATGTCAACAGAAAAACTTCAGTTGAAATGCATTTTTGGGGAAGGGCTGCCGGAAAATCTCGACTGGAAAAAATTAGAAATACAAAAATTAGAAAATGGATGAATGCAGAAAGAAGTATAATGGATGGGATGCAACACAGAAGGCTAAAATTGTATGGACACGTAAGAAGAATGCAAGATGGAAGACTAACAAAGGCCGTCTATGCATGTAAAATTGAAAGAAGGAACAGAAAAGGAAGACCAACATTCAAAATTCAATGAGGAAATTTGGCGTAACAGATGAAGAAACAGAGAACAGAGAACGATGGAGAACTTTAATTAAGGGAAATTTGTGAATGTTTGTTGCAAACTGATAATCTACAAGTCTGTAGTCATTTATATGTATTTATTTTTAATTTATGTTAATTACTAAGATTGGTTGGAGAAAACCCTCAATGATGAGGAAACTTCTGAAAATGAATGAATGAAAAATAAAAGTAATTGTAAATTTTTAACAAGTAAAATTTAGTAAAATAAATAGGCCTAAATATCCAAATTTAAGAAACCCAAGTTCCAAGAATAAATATATTTGTTAGTTGAATGCAGGCTTTCAAGGCCGGTAATAACATATTAAGAGATTTGGGGCCCAGAATCTCTTAAATATATTTGTTATTAGTGAATATTAATGCAAGTGTATATAGATTTATATAGGCTTATGTAACTTCGAAATAGTCTATTATTTGATTCATGTGTTTTATGTCTTTCGGGCTAAATGGCCGTGGACTGGTTTTATTAACACTCAACGTTTCGTCTACTACTGCGGTAGACTTGCTCAGGAGATTCTGCGTGCTCTTTGACATCCTAACTCTTCAAATGTCGGTTGCTCTAAATTTGTATTTTGAGTTCGGAAAATAAACTATTAAAATTTAATATACAACATTTTCACTTAGCAGTCTTCTCCTCAGCACGAGAATTTTTCTCCTGAATTGAGGTGTAATTATCTATAAATAATAGATCAAACGTGTAAACATTTATTTTCGTATGAAGATAAACAACTAAAGAAAAAATAAAGACAATACACTATAGGCCTAACATCAAATCTAATTGTTTAAATCACTTATCTAAAGTGTAGCCCAAATCCTTTAAAGTCAAAATTATAGAATGGAGAGAGATCACTACGTTGGAATCCTGATCCTGGTGTCATGTTGTGCTTTGTCAATTTCAGATTAAGTTGTTCTATAAGGTCACAAGGACACAAAATGTCACGGACGAGGAAAATAAAACGACCGGACAGCTCCGCATTAGAGTAATTGAACTCCCTCGCGAAATGCTATCTAGACTTTCGCCTATACACAATCAATGGGCAGATAACATTTCAAAAGTCTTGTCTCTACTTTTTTCTTATTTCCTCCTTTTTATGTTTTTTTTTTCTGAAGCACTCTCTACGTATTTTACGCAGATACAAAAACAAATCACATACTAACACTTTCACGCCAGTAATCGAACCCTAACCGCCGGTTGTAAATGCAGTAGGATCTATGCGAATGGACATTATTACGTCACCATTATGTTAAAATAGTACAAGTATAATCTATTTTAACTAGAAATCGCATTATTAATTAGACGAAAATGCTGAATCAGTTGATGGAATACTGATATCTGAAAATAGAAGGCCTATAACTTTTTTGGTATAGTTTGGCATAAAGGTAATAAAATAGGAGATATTTAATTCGTGACTGAAAATTGATACAAATAATTGAGAAGCGTTTAAAACCGTTTACAGAAAGATGGAATAAGGTAAAGGGGTATGTTGAAATGTGCAGCGTGCCCCATGAAGAAAGATAGGGCGCCATAGTGAATGGGATTTATGCCTTCCGGGTTCATGTGTAAAAAAATAATTCATTAATAATATTTCTACAAACACAACGTCGGGATGTTAACTTACCTCCATAGGTAAGTACGTAAATACATTAAAACGCTTTGTTTTAATAGTAGTCTAGTGATAAACGTAAATTGTACGAGAGAACATTTAAGTTGTTAAGTCGAAACATTACTAAATTGTATAATATTGTATTAATCGGCCGCGGTAGACTAGCGATTATGCTCCTTGCCTCTGGTCCCGAGGGTCGCGGGTTCAAACCCCGGTCGGGGTCGATAGATTTTTTAGGACGGAAAAATCCAAGGAGCAAGTCCTCCGGGAGGGACTTTAAGCCGTGGGTCCCGAGTCTGAAGATTTTCAGGCTCGTAAAAAATCCTTAAGCCTGAATGAAAAGGCCTCTATGCAAAATTTACCGAATCCTTGTACTACCGTGTACTACCTTGGTTTCATAGATGTCAGTATGAGGCGGAACGCTGACCACGGACCACTCAAAATGACATCTGTACGAAAACAAGTGTAACAAAATTAGTATGGTTCAAATTCTTCCCTGTAGGGGGAGAGCACCTATATCTCTGTAAAGGGAAAACATTGGCTTACAAATATAATTGTATTATATGCACTGTGAAGAAATTTGTAACTAGAACTCCATGTAATACTTTACAACTAACTCACTCACTGGCACTATCGAACCTGTAGGTTCATGGCCACGCGGACATAAGCTCTCCATACATCCCTATCCTGAGCTAATGTTTTTCCAATCATCCCCTGTATAATCTACTACCCTCAAATGTAGTTAATGTTATTCTCTCACCTCATTCTGGTCTACCAACTGGGCGTTTTTCCTCTGGTTTTCCTACAAGAAGCTTCCAAGCACGTCTTTCACTCCCCATTCGTGCCACATGTCCTGCCCATCGCAGTCTACGAGACTTAAACTGTTCTCACTATATCTGGTTTCCTATAAAGACCATGTAGTTCACTGTTATGAAGTCTTCTCCATTCACCTGTCTGTTCATCTCTCTTTGGTCAAATTTTTTTCCTAAGAACTGTATTCTCAAATACTCGTAATCACCTTTCCTCCCTTAAAGTAAGAATCCATGTTTGGAATATATATAATTTATAATAGAACTGGTAGAATAATAGTTTTATATATTTTCAGTTTAAAAGGTATAAAGATGTTTTTCTTGGTATCTCGTGAAAATAGTGAATGTTCTCGGTTAAAAAAGTGCTTCCCTGGTAACCTGCGATTTATACCTAACGACTGTGATCGGAGATATCTTCTTTTATACAATGCTTGTGATCAGATGAGTTGGCTCAAGCGCAGGCGATAGCTCTCAACGCTTTCTATCCGAAAGATTAATGTGTTCTACGAATATTATACTTCTTATGGTAATAAAGATTCCGGGCTATGTGGCCGTGGTCTATAACTGGCGTTTCTTCCAGACGTTTCTCCCTCAACTGCGGAGGGTATCTTCAGTGGCGAGCGCTTCCAGCTGTTGTTTCCATATCGTAGACTCGACTTCGCAGTCGAGTCTACGATAGGGAAACAACAGCTGGAAGCGCTCGCCACTGAAGATACCCTCCGCAGTTGAGGGAGAAACGTCTGGAAGAAACGCCAGTTATAGACCCGGCCACATAGCCCGGAATCTTTTATTACCATGATTACCGGACGTGAAAGCCTGCATTCCATTATACTTCTTAGTTTATGAGTTTTCGAAATAAAATGCTGGTTTGGAATTAAATTACGACGATTCATTTCAATCTTAATCGTCATTACATAATCCATACAAATAATTTCAGCGAATTTCCACAAAATTATGGTTAAAGAAACCGTGGAAAAACACAACCTGTGCCATAAACAGAAATATTGTAGCATTTCTATAACCGAAGATATTCAACATCAAAATGTTCATCTTAGCCATTGTAGCGTAAGGTAGGTCCTGGTCTCGTGTGACAAATATCGACGTTAAACTATCCCTGGACCGCATTAGAACTAAAACACAAGGTATAGACAATATAAGTATCGACTTTTTAAAGAAAATACTCCATGTCATACTCCCAACTGTAACCCATATATTCAATGCCTCAATTATGACCTCAACTTACCCCGAACTCTGGAAAAAAGCTATAGTCAGACCAATCCCTAAAATTAAATTACCTGTAACACCAAACGACTTTAGACCAATCAGCATCCTCCCAGTCCTATCTAAGGCCTTGGAGCGCATTGTTCATGAACAATTAACTGATTACCTTAACACTCATAACATACTCGACCCATACCAATCAGGTTTTAGGACAGGCCATAGTACGGCAACCGCACTTCTTAAAGTTACCGAAGATACGCGTGAAGCAATGGACAGTGGCCACATGACAATATTTACACTCTTGGACTTCAGCAAAGCTTTCGACACTGTTGACACTGACATATTAATAGCAAATTACGCGCTCTGAATCTTTCGGACAATGCTGTTAACTGGCTTGGATCCTATCTTCATGGTCGCCAGCAATGTGTATCCAATGCAGAACTTTCCTCATCCTGGCTACACTGAAGGGTGGCGTCCAACAAGGTTCAGTGTTAGGACCACTTCTGTTCTCTATCTATGTTAACGATATATCCACTAGACTTACCTATTGTCGATATCACCTATACGCTGACGATTTGCAAATTTACATTCACTCCCATCCTGACGATGTACATGACACACTAGACAAATTAAATAGTGACCTAGACTCAATTTCCCAATGGTCGAAGAAACATGGACTTAATCTAAATACTGACAAGACACAGTGCATAATTATAGGACATCGGCGAATCCAAAGCATTATAAATTACGAAATATCCCTACCATTCTCCTAAATGACAAAAATATCCCCTACAGCTCAGTAGTAAAAAATCTGGGTATCTATATGGACCAACACCTAGACTGGAAAATCCAGGTGAATAATACCTGCAAGAAAGTGTTCTCAATTCTTCACTCCCTAAATAGTTTTAAAAACTTCCTTCCTACAAAATTAAAACAAATACTTGTACAGACTCTTATAATGCCACACTTCGACTACTGCGACATATTACTGACTAATCTTACAACTGATCTATCTGACAGACTACAGCGTGCTCATAATGCGTGCATTCGATTTATATTCAATCTCCGTCGTTATGACCACGTGTCTCCTTCATTTCAGGCCTTATCATGGCTACGCCTAAATGACAGAAGAACTTTACATTCACATACCTTACTATTCCAAATTCTGCACACATATTTACCAACTTATTTAACAACACGTTTTCAACATTTATCGGCTCATCACAATTTAGGAACAAGATCACAAAACTCTTCTTTACTTTTGATACCACAACACAGGACCTGTCTGTACTCTGAATCTTACACAATATCTATGGCTAGAGCATGGAACTCACTTCCCAGTCATGTCAGGGACTGTCAATCGCTATCATTATTTAAATCCAAATTAACTGATATCTTAAGTTCGACACAATGAAAACATTAACTACATAACAACTATATAGAGCATTCTATTAATAATCATGTAGGAAGCTACTTACTTTATTTTATATCATTTTAATTTTATTATATTCTATGTTTTTGTTAGCATTAGCTAGTATTAGATCCATCATCATTGTATTTTGTTTAGTCTGTATTTTAATATCTTAAAATTGTAATATGTACGTAATTTTTGTATAATTTTACTATTCGCTGGTTGAGTGGAAGAGAAGGCCTTATGGCCTTAACTCTGCCAGCTAAAATAAATCATTATTATTATTATTATTAACATCCTGGCATACTGTTTTACAACAGGTACTTGCATCCCATTTCCCTATGATAATTAATTACATAACTAAAATATATTATTTAAAATATAAAATTATAAAATTAGCACTTGTAAAGTGATTAAACTTTGGAGACTTATTCCATCTCTATGAGACGGTTATTGAAGGCCTACAGATTTAAACAAATTTTAATTATTTTGAGTAGAGGTCCACCTTACGGGTATTAATTTTATAATTTTGCATTTTAACTGATACTGTATTTTAATATTATAAATTCTCTAGTTCATCTATTTATTTGAATTAGGTTCAGCTACGTCCTCGCCGCACACCAAGATTTGAAACTAATACAGTTTTGTGAATTTCTGTTTTCCATTCGCACTACATGTCCTGCCATCCAAGCGAAGCGAAATTAAGAAAATAATAACTGAAGCAAACAACTTTTTCTATGTCTACTTTTCTCTTGTATATTAGACATCATCATCATGGTTTGGCCCCATGTCCGTTCCGCTCACTCGGTAATTTAAATCGTCTTGCCATCTTCTTCTTGGTCGCCCAACATCTATCCTTCCGGTGGTTGGTAAATCATCGATTATCGAGTGGTCCTTATTCCGTCCATCCTGAAAATGTTCTTGCCTCTTATTTTTATCATCCCGTTAGAAGTTCGTTTAATTTACAGTTTTGAAGTTTTTTTATTGTAAAGTTTCTGATTTCATCCCTTTAGTGTATACAGTAACTGATCTAAAAAAATAATTTCTGCACTTTCGATTTTTCTTTTCTTAAATCTATTGAGTACCCATGTTTCACAGCCATATGTTAATACTGGTGTGTCCATACTTTTATGGAACTTTATTTGGGTGGCATTTCTTGTTTTAGGTTCGTTTAATTGTTATGCATATATGTGTAATTTTCTTTTGTAAATAATATTTTATATTGTATGAAATGTTACATTCTAGACATTTAAAGTTAGTGACATGTTCTATTATATTTTTATTTATTACAATTTTAGATCTTTTTGGATATTTATTTTCGAAGGATATCACTTTTGACTGGATATGTCTAAGTTGTAGTTTTGTTGTACATTGGACATTGAAGCTAAATAGTAAATAGAAACTTTCCGCGAGGATATATACCAAATCATTGTTGAGATTGTATCCTGCTACTACAGTTACTGTAGCTTTGGAATTAAAAGGTGGCGGCATCAGATATATGATACATGTGACTGTTGAGTCAGATAGTTGACATAGTCAGAGGAGAAGACACATTAGTCTGTGAAAAAAACACGGTAGGAACGTTGAGAATGCCGATCCCAGGGGAAGTCAGGGCCAACTGGATACGTACGTAACAAAGAGTGTCGAGAAACCGCATTACCTGCAGCTACGTCATCTGTGTTGCCAGCTGTTGTACTTCTTTTGTACACTTGGCATTATAATAAATTGTTACGCTAGGGATGCATTTATTCATATATCTAACTTTGCAACCAGCCAGTTAACAATCCTCAAATTAATGTTCTTTTGCATTCTGCTCAGAATTGTGGTAATCTACTTTTTAATGCAAACTCATGATTACCTTAACAGACATGATGTACAATCAATCCAGAGAGTATGATTGAATTCCTTTCTTGATTCAATTCAATTAAAAAAACAGTTGCGGATGTGTATTAAAAGTGTTCAAAATTAAATTCTTTTCTTCATTTTTATTATAATATTCCTATTTATCATTTTTTATGCATAATACAATTTATATACCTCAAACGTTTTCTGAAAGGAAAATAAAACACTAAATTGGAAATGTGGTTGTCGAACATATCAAAAGGGACGAGTTTCTATGACCTAAATAATAACATGTATGCATTTATGACGTGAGAAACAACCCTCAATAGCTTCAATCCTTCGGAATTCTTTAAAAATCAGTTGTGTAGTTACATGTTTTATTGAAAGTTATACCATATATAAAAGTTTTATTTATCTTACCTAAAAATACATATTTTACCCTTTGGTACATATTTTACGTTTTGAACCCAAACTTGCTTTGTTTTTAAATGTTACTGTACCTAAAATGCCTATTTTATCCCGTAATAACTCTCTTATGTTTTTGAACCTAAAATTATATTCTTTTTAAATTTTATTGGGTCTAAAATATATTTTTTAGCACGTTAGCATCTATTTTACATTTCTGAAACTAAAGTACCTTGTGCCCAAAAAAATACCCATTTTGCATTTGTGAATCTAAAATTGCCTTTTTAAATTTAATTTAATTTATGTATTTCGTCATAGTTCAGCTTTGCCAGGATTGCAGAAATCTTTGGAATTCTATCAGAGCTTAAAGACGTAAAAATACCGCGAGTTTTGCTCTGTGGTTAATGAACACAGTGAATTAACTAGATTTCTTTTATTAATTTCCTAATTATTACAACCGCTTTGCTGTTAAGTATTATGTTACACATTTTTAAAAACATTAAAACACGAGAGCATTTTTTAGAATTTATTTCATATTTTTAAAGCCTATTTTAGGTACCTAAATCTATATTTGAGAACTAAAAAATCCGAGGTCAATAAATATAAATATAATAACAATAATATTTTATTATTACATTTTATTTTTTTAAGGCCTCAAGTCCTTGACTATCTTTCAACCAAGTCACATAAAATTTACAATAATTAGTCTTTTAACTTCTTCTTATTCTTTTCCTCTTGATCCTAGACTTGCAGCCTGTTGGGAAGCGAGATTTTCCATCTTTGCCGTGGTCTCCCTTGGGGAACTTCTGCCATTTGGAATATTATCTTGTACGACTTTTGATAGCCTGCCATCACTCATTCTTGAGACATGATTACATTCCTGCCTTCTCTCCTCCTTGATATCAATTAATTTATTGGTTGAATTTCACATTGTTCCAGAATGTATTAATTTCTGATTGTATTGTATCTTATTTTCTTCACAATTTTTTGTGTTTCCAACATTTGTATTGTTTCGAATATTTTGACTCTAGTTTCATAAGTGAGGACACGTCATACCACAGATTTATAAATTCGTATTTTAGTTTCTGTTCTTGTAAGGGAATTGTCAGCCATTGCATTCCGAAACCTTCTCGTGAAATATCTTCCAGAGAAACGTTGTGGTGTACCAAAGCTGTGTCAAAACGAAATATCTGCCCCTTTTAACTACAAAATCCAGCGCCAAATCTCTCATTTAAACTATAGGGAAGTAATACAACTAACTACTTATATCTCCTTGGCGCGACAGGGCTTAGAAGACACTTGGCCAATCATACGACTGCTGGTCTCACATCCACATGTATCAATATGTATTAATCACAAAGATAGTCGGTCATTCAACCAGTTAGGGGTGACATGCGGTCATCATGTCGGGCCCCCCAGCCGTTATACCTTGTTTTCTTAACCTGGAGTCGTTATTTATTGTAGCTACCCAAATGCCTCACGATGCTGGGTAGGCACCGGTCACATACTGGCTGAAATTACATAAGAATATATCTCCCCCCTGAAGACCCAAACCATTCGGCTATGGCGCGGGACAACTACCTACTTGGTAGACTGGATAACCTTCACTACCTGCCATTCGCGTCGCGTCCTGACTCACTCCACTCCGCTCTCAATCAAGCATGGACGTCCATCTGCTCCTTACAGTAGATTGTCATTACTGTATTCTGGCTTTTATTTCTGTATCTTGCAGTTAAAAGCGGTAGATAATTTTTAGGACACATCTTAGGTAAATCACAACGCTTCTCTGGAAGAAATTTCAAGGTAGATTTCGGCATGCAATAGTTGACAGTTCCCTTGTTAGGTATTTATTCATCCAAATTACATCGTTCATTCATCCTTGTCACTTTATTCATTTGTTTCGTGATCATGGATTGTAAACTCCCATTCCTCGTACGTTTTGTACCCAAATATACAAAATTCGTAATCTGATCTATAATTTTTCATTCAGTTTCTAATATTTAGTGGTATCGAAAGTCCCAGGACGATGTAAATAATTAAGTTAATAAGTAAGTTACAATAAATATAAATAATTGCATAGTAAGCTTACGATCTAATTAATTTATAAAACAGATGTTTACTTAATATAAATTTAAGGATTAACATATGACAATTATATAACAGAATAATTTAAATGGAAATTATTAATAATGTAGAAGAAATTTCGTTGTTTGAAAGAGAAAAATTAGTTATCCAACAACAAATTGAATAAGTTTGATTTAAATACGTCCAATGTGCGCCAACTCCTGACAATAGGAGGAACTTCCAGGAATGGGCAGTGATTACTGCTAAAACATCTTATGTAGAATGAAAAGTTTTAATTTTTTTTAAGTTCATACTAGACAGCATGTTCCATATTAAAAGTAAGTGATAACTTTTACATTACATGCTTGTGTTTATTCCTGGTACATAGTAATTATATTCTATTCTTAACTCACTGGCACTATCGAACCCGCGGACATAAGCTCTCCACACATTCCTATCCCGAGCAAATGTTTTCCAATCATCATCTGTATAATCTACTTCCCTCAAACGATGGTTAATATTATTCTCCTACCTCATACATTATCTACCAACTGGGCGTTTACTCTCTGGTTTTACTATAGGAAGCTTCCATGCCCCTCTTTCATTCCCTATTCGTTCCACATGTCCTGCCCATTGCACTCTAAGAGACTTAACTGTTCTTATTACATCTGGTATACTTTTACTTTATTCCTTAATATTATAAATATTATTCCCTGAGAGTAGTTTCTAAAAACAACAAAAATTAAGTTATTTCAGTCAAATATTTAATTTATTCAAGTCGATGTTTCTATCTTCTTGTGTAAGACAATTTTGAAGACATTGGACATGGTTGTTTATAATACAGTAAAACTTGCTCAAAGCGGAATCGCAAGGGAACAATTTTTTCCGCATTGGACAAAATTCCGAATTATAAAAAACTAAAACTTATTAATAATACGGAGTACCGTATGTCTTTTTATGTACCTTGGATTAATTGTAGTTCCGCTGCCGTTCAAAAGTGACGTATAGTATATACGAGCGACTTCGGCGGTAACGCGCGAAAGAATAATCCCGTTTCGTCAGCGTTAAAATGTCTCTTAGGCGCGTATCCTGAAATGAAAGTATGCAGTTGCGGTTTCCGTTCACTAACTACACTTTCGTCCACATCTTTGATTCTCTGCAAATTTTATTCCACATTATATTGTGTTGTCTTTTAAAACTGTCCAGCCAACCTGAACATCCCTTGAAATCGTCATTCCCTAGGAATTTAGCAACAGCTAGAGCTTGACTTTGGGGCATCGGTCCGGAAAATTGGATATTTATCTTCAATCACTATTACTTCTCGTTTAATGACAATGATACCCATGTTTTAGCTACCTTTATTTCGTAAATTCAGAACGCTACCTGTGAAAGATCGGTCTCAGAACTTAAACTAATTTAAGATTTTAAAGTGCAATGGTTACTTGTAAAACTAAATATATGGTCACACGTAGAAATTCAGTATATAATGGAAATGGACAGCTAATGACAAATGAGGGAAATTTTGAGGAAGTGGCTGAATTCAAATACCTAGGAACAATAGTCACAAATAGGAATGAGATGCACAAAGAAATTAAACATAGGCTCAATTCTGGAAATGCATGCTATTATGTATTGCAGAGACTTTTGATGTCCCAACTCCTTTCAAAAAACGTTAAGCTGAAAATATATAAAACTATTATTCTACCAGTTATATTATATGGATGCGAAACATGGACTCTTACTTTAAGGGAGGAATGGAGATTACAAGTATTTAAGAATAAAGTACTTAGGAAAATTTTTGGACCAAAGAGAGATGAACAGACAGGTGAATGGAGAAGACTACACAACAATGTACTACATTGTCTTTATAGGAAGCCAGATATAATAAGAACAGTTAAGTCTCGTAGACTGCGATGGGCAGGACATGTTGCGCGTATGGGGAATGAAAGACTTGCATGGAAGCTTCTTGTAGGAAAGCCAGAAGGAAAACGCCCAGTTGGTAGACCAAGAATGAGGTGGGAGAACAACATTAACTATGATTTGAGGGAAGTAGATTATACAGGGAATGATTGGAAAGCATTAGCTCAGGATAGGGATGTATGGAGAGCTTGTGTCCGCGCGGCCATGAACCTACGGGTTCGATAGTGCCAGTGAGTAAGTAAGTATGATTACTTGTAAGACAATTATTTAGCATAACGGGTGTGCAGTGAGGCCGAAATAAAATTTCAGGTACAGGTAGAATCTGTACTTCAACCGGCGACAGGAATCATTCCTTATTGTTTGTTAGGCATAAAGGAAATTCAGTGAAGTGGGAACTGATTTATTTCTCTGTCTTTCCGCTTTATAAACATTTTTTTCATGAATTGTGTAGAAATATTCTTGCGTTTCCGCGTTGGACAGATTCCGTTTTATGCAAAATAAAGACATGTGAAATTACTATTATTTCGCCGTTAAATTTGTTCACATTTGACAGATTTCCTCAATATTCACGTTCGGGATTAAAGAAGTTTTACTGTACATAGTTACCATCAGCAAGACAATTTTGTGTTTCTTTTTTTATAAATTTAAATGAACAAATTCATTTTAATCATAATTTGGAATATTGAATTTGTTCATATAAATTTGTAAAATAAAACACACAGGAAATTGTCTTGGTGATGGTAACTATGTATTATAAACAACGTCAAGTGTGTTGAAAATTATCTCATACAAGGAGATTGAAACGTCGACTTGAATAAATTTAATATTTGACTGATATAACGATTCATTTTTTGTTGTTTTTACTTTATTCCAGTTTGCTTTTATTATAAAAGAATTACTTTATATATTTTCAGTTTTTCTTATTATAGATTGTCTACGTCTATATCTTTATTTGTTAAATTTTTGACATAAATTAACCATAATTTATTATTTTCTACAGGTCATTAACTGCATTGTTTTTAACAATGTCTGTCAGTGTTCCTCATGGTCTTTCTAGTCTGTCACATTCATATATTACATCAAACAAACATCTAAAAGGATCTTCTCCATAATGCATTCCCTAAAGCGACTTAAACATTTTTCTTCCTACAGTTCTTAAAAAATGTTAATCCAAATCTTAGTGATGCCGCATTTTGACTACTGTGACGTTCTACTAACTGACATTAGTGACGGATTGTCGGACAAACTGCAGCGTGTCCATGATATGTGTATCAGATTAATATTTAATGTTCGAAAATACGATCACATTTCTCCATTATTCCACGAATTGTCATGGCTACATATAAAAGAGAGAAGAAAATCGCACTGTCTAATTCTCTTATTTAAGATCCTACATACCTCGATTCCCAATTATTTATCATCCCGTTTCCAGTATCTATCCTCAAACCATAACTTAAACACAAGATCACAACATAGTCTCTTGCTTAATATACCGCAACATAGGACATCACATCACTCCATGTCATATACAATCATATGCACCAGAACAAGGGAAAAAAGAACAAATTGAAAAATTTTATAAAGAACTTCAAAAAGTAGTGAATAAAATAAAAAAAATGATTATATAGTTATTGGAGGTGATTTTAATGGAAGAATAGGGTGCCATCCTATACCTGATATACACAAGGAGAAACAATAGAAAATGATAGTGGAAAAGATCTTCGACAATTTGCAATATTTAATGGATACAGAATTACTAATACCTATTTTAGAAAGAAAGAAATACATAAGTACACCTGGTCGGCTAGAGGATTAAGATCAATTATTGATTATTTCTTGGTAAACAGAAAATTGATTTCCTGGGTTACAGATGTAAGAGTATATAGAGGTTTCGATGTAAGAACAGATCATTTTCTCTTGACATGTAATATAAAATTATTAGAAAGATGGAGGAAACCAACAACAAGAAAAATTTACAATGAAGAAACATATAAAGTGAATTTATTACAGGAAAGTTGTATGCAAATAGATTATCTCAATATTTATTACAGCGAGAAATAAACAATAATATAGAAGAAGAATGGAACAACATCGATTGGGCTCTAAAAAAAGCAGCATATGAAGTTCTAGGATTAAGAAGGAAAAATTGTAAGAAGAGAGGATTAAGAATACGGAATGACGAAATTAAAACAGTTATAGAGGAAAAGAAGAAAGCATATTTACAATATTTAAAAGAAAACTGAAGAAAAAAAATACAATCTTCACTTCTCGCAACTGGAATTCCCTACCACAAGAAATAAGGGGCTGCCGGACATAGGCATCTTTTAAAAGAAATCTAAATTTATATTTGCTCTAACCTCGACTTCATTATTACCCAGTGTAAGGTACATATATTAGTTGGTGTTTTCTCGTATAATTTATCATATTTATATTATTATTATTATTATTATTATTATTATTATTATTATTATCATTATTATTATTATCGTATCATTATTGTTGTTACCCTATAACATTTTGTTTGTACATGAAATTTACATTGCTACATTTATTGTATCTTTAACTGTTTATAATTAGTATAGTGTATATCTATATTTGTCAAATATTTATTTGTATTTGTGCTGGTTGAGTGGAAGAGAGGGTCTTATGGCCTTAACTCTGCCAGAATAAATAAAGTATTATTATTAATATATTATTATTATTATTATTATTATTATATTACGTAGCCGATTGTTTGAACCCCATACCGCATCCACGCACCCCCCCCCCCAGGAAATCCCACGGAAACCCCACAAAACCGCACACACACACACACACACACACACACATACATACACACACACAAACTGACTCTCCTTAATCTTAAAACGGTAGTAATTGTTTATTCTCCCATGCTCAATGAAGAAGGTGGTGGTGAAGAGATACTGTTAACAAACTGTTATCTTTTGACGAGTATTGATATTTTCTTGGAGTAAAATTGGTCGGAAAATGAAGTTATCTACCCTACCTTATTTTCTCTAGCGGCTGACTAAGAATTGTGGATCTAGGCGTTAACGCCCTATTAACATGAACTCGTCAAAGTCTTCGTCTGCTGCAAGTGACGTTGACCTTTAGACTTACTGGATACAGCATCGCAGTTGTTGAATAAAAGACAGAAATAAAGAAAAAATAAAGAGGCTGAGTGCCAACTAAGAATGTAATGTTTAATATTACCCACATGTGCTGTAGCATACACTTTTGATTGCTGTTTTTTTGTTAGTAACAACAAGCTACTTGTTGAATAAATTATAGGACTCTTACAAAAACAGTGCACATTGCAAGATGCAAGTTTCCATACCGGTTCGTTGCTAATTCAATTCTAAATATGGTTTGTGTACCGGGTAAAAAGTCAATACAAGAAACCAACATAAGCTATAGCTCAGAATTTAATTGGCATTAAATAACCAATATGACCATACGTTAACGACGTAACTTCATTTTATAAGAACGGTAAACAGTAAATAATGGCAGTCAGTTTAAGACAAGGAGTAACATTTTACACGAAGGAGGTGCTGTTATTTAAATTGGTTGTGCCTAGCAACCCACCATCTGCCAGCGAAATTTATTGGTCATGGAATTTGAACTAGAACCTTTCGATTACGAATATCAAATACTTCCGTCCAAGCTGACTTCCTTCATGATATTTATTTCATTTATTATTTATGAAACATATCTAAAAAATAATGAGTTGGCTCAGGCGGTAAAATTCGAGATTCGTATTCAGGAGGTTCCGGTTCAAATCCCGGTACCGATCAACCTATCTCAGGCTTTTATCTGATGCTCTTCGGTCTTAAAGGCAAATGCAGAGTTGATATTTCATTACCGGGATCATTTCACAGACTTATATTAAAAATAAATCCGTGAACTTCTTCACAAAATTCATGACAGAAGTTACAACAAAAATACAGTCTACTGAATACAAATGCATTTCTGAGCCTCGATATAATCTTAGTTATTAAAGTGTCTATAAATGATATTTAAGTAAAGTATAAAGTTTATTTTGATCATTTTAATTGTCATTTGGTATTGAGCCAGTTGGCTTAAGTGGTACATTTTGAGACTCCTATTCGGGAGAGTCCAGGTTTAAATCCGGTGCCAGATTTGATTTTTTTCTGATTTTTCTTAGACATCAAGGAAAATTCTCAGTTGGATTTTCATTAGCAAAACTCATTTCATCGTATTCATCATTTTTATAATATATAAAAAATAGACGCGATATGACCTTTTGATGTCGAAGTATCTCTAAATATGAATGAAATAAAATAAAATGCCTGCTGTTGTTTGTGACATTATCTGCTACTTAGAACCAGATGGGAAAAGTTTTTCTAAAGTCACGCAAGATTTTTTAAACTAATAAATATTCAGCACTGGAAAGTTGGAAGGGACTCAAATGTTTTATTGAAAATTCCTATTAATAATAATAACAATAGTTAATTCGTTATCTCAGTCAAATATTCAATTTATTCAAGTCGACAATTCAATCTCCATGTGCGTGATCTTTTTCAAGACATCTGACATTTCCAGTTATCCATTTTGTATGGTTGTTTATACTACACAGATACCATTACCAAAACAATTTTGTGTTTTTTTACAAATATAAATTAACAAATTCAAAATTTTTATTGTATGATTAACCCTAGCAATGCTAACGGGGGATACTTCATGCCCACCTTCTGTCATTTTATTTATGTCTTTTATTTTTTTCACTAGAAGGATGAAGTTAATGGTTATTGTCAATCATTGTCTCTAGTATTGAAATGCGTAATTGTTTGTAAGTGGCCATTGGCTGCAATGATACCTATTATTGATTGTTTGTAAGTTTTCATTGTTGGTTATTTTATGAAACAATGATCTGTTATTGTGGTCATGAAGTACCCCCCCGTTGGTAATTCTTATGATGCATAAAATGTATTGAATTTATTTTCTTAGTTTCTTCAATAATGGTTTTATATTTCTAATTCTGTTTTTACTAACAATGGAATTGGTTTATATAATCTATTCTTTTATTATTGATTGGTCTGACAATTTTGTTCTCATGTAACACTTATTTCTTACTTATTCAGTATTCAGTCTGCAATTTGTGAAGTTATAGTAATTCACACATGTGAGTAACACAATTAGTTTGAAATGCCTCGACGTCCTTTGACTGGCAAAGAAATTATGGACATATTTGATAATGAAATAGTTTCAGGTTTTCAATTTAATGATAGTGATGTAAAAGTGTGTAAACAGAATATGAAAATATTGTGCATAAGCAAATTAACCAAGCAATTTTATTGGCATCTGATGATGACGACGATGCACTATTATTAAATAGTGCAATTGAAGATGACGTCAGTGCCAGATATGTTACAGCTAGTGGAAGAATTTTCACATCAATGAATCCTCGACCTACAAGACCTGTAGCACAAAATGTTGTAAAATAACGGGAAGGACTAATAAATTAAGATAAAGTGAAAACCATTAGAGAATATTTTGAAAAATTATTTACATCGAAAATTATAAGCATCATCATAAAACACAACATTGAAGAAGCAACAAGAATAAATATATCAGCAACAAATATAAGTTTAATATTTAATTTTAGGAAGTTATATTTTGAGGTTATTTTAATTATATTATTTTTGGTCTGGACATCTTACCTCAATATTAATGTTGATTTGTTCTTGGACATGTTTCAAAACAATTCTGTTTTATCGTCAGCTTTCCCAGACTTTCCCAGAGTCTGGGAAAGCTGACGATATAACAGAATTGTTTTGAAACATGTCCAAGAACAAATCAACATTAATATTGAGGTAAGATGTCCAGACCAAAAAATAATATAATTAAATATAAGTTTATAGCTTCTTATCTATATGGGACAAGAAGGTGGCAGTCACACCTGTATTTTAGATCCCTGGTCGAATATCTCTGACAAATTCATATATTCTGCAATTATGAGTAGGACCAGGTTTCTGCAACTAACTGAAATAATTATATTTGATGATAGGGAAACCCGAAATGAATGCAGGGAACAAGATGCGTTTGCAGCAATAAGACAGGTGTTTGAAAAAATGAACCAAACTTTACCAAACTTTTTTTTTGTGCTGGAATTCATACAGTAGTTGGTGAAATGCTATCATTATTCCGTGGAAGGTGTCCATTCAAAATGCAGGCGTAAGAAAGAAAAATACAACAAAATTAGTAAACAATAATTTGTGGCAATTGTCACTAGTTTACTTGTGGGGGGCATAGCTAGAAAACAGTGCTTTGTTCAAAATGTCAACAAAGTTCTGAGGACAGTTATGGGTGACACATACTCAGGGATTATACCATCAATCATTAGATTTGGGTATTGTCCTGAATTTATTGTTTTTACAAATATCAATAATTAATTTGCACAAATGTTCTACTTGCATTAAGACACAGACTACTATATCAGCCTAAATATCTAATGTGAACAATGGCAACAAAATATAAAACTAAGTTAAATATTACATAAATAAGCATGACGTTCTATAGTATTTAATTTTAAAAGAAATATGTTAAAATGTGTTCAAAAATTACTCATATATATTGTTTAAAATGGTGGTCATAAAGTACCCCCCCCCCGTTGGTAGTACGTATACGTTTTGTAATATGGGTTGGTATTGCTAGGGTTAAAATATTTTAACAAGGAACGTTTCACACCATTCATTTAAATATTTTTGCTTATTCGATGCTTTATTTTGTTCTTTCTTTTATTAAGGCCATTTCTACTAACAATCTTTTATGGTATTTATTTTCTTTGTACAACATTTTTATGTCATTCCATTTCATTTAATGATTGTGATTAAATCTATGTTCACTAATTAGCGAAAATTCTATACCTGGTGTACTGATGTTCTTTTTATGTTCGTCAATTTTGAATTTGTTAATTTAAATTTGTAAAAAAATTGTCTTGGTAATGGTATATACGTAGTATAAACAACCATACAAAATGAAAAACTGCAAATGTCCAAAGTCTTCAAAATTATATGACACAAGGAGATTGAAACGTCGATATGAATAAAATGAATATTTGACTGAGATAAAGAATAAATAGTGTTATTGTTAACTACTATAAGGGAATAATATTTAGACGTATTTAATACCCCTATTAATGTTATATTTCGTGTGCAAGAAAATACAAAAATAAAGTTCAAGGGATTAATAGTTAATAACAATAAAGTAATGAGTTCTGAGAAGAAGAATGTTTTAGTGCAGTGCATGGGAGAGGTGTGGTGAAGCTGACCTTTACGTATACATCAGAATTAATAAATTTTGCATACATAATAAAACATAAAAGGCTTTTAAACTGCCAATATTTTATTACACGAAATATTATTTGACAGCCTTTTAACTCTACATCAAAATGTTTATATATATATATATATATATATATATATATATATATATATCCGTGAGCTGGTCTACATGATCTTTATGGGTAGACAACAGTTACCGTATTATACGGACTAAAAGACGCACATTTTTTCTTCGAAAAATTGTCTCTAAAATTCAGGTGTGTCTTATACCCGAAATTAATATAAAAATGTCCAGTGTTTGATTTAAAGTTCCCGCCAGTCTTAAAAATGGCCATATATTCGATGCGCGGGAAACCTGTCTCTATCTGGCAACATTGGATTCAACTGGCAGCAGCAGTGCACCGATGCGACGAACACGAGTTGCGGGGATTCACAAGTTGGCTGACAGTCTCCCTCCCACCCCGCCGTCACAAACCCAAAACACTGTCTAGCCTATGATGCGTCATTGCAGTCTACGATGCCAGTGAAACTTGAACTAATGGATGATGGATGAAACCCAGCATGAGTTCACGTCGAAGGGAGCTTTAAAACGACATACAATCAAACAAGTGTATCAGTGGATAAAACAGTCGTGGTCTTGAGTGAGAGAAGACATTATTGTTAAATATTTCAAGAAATGTGTCGTAAGTAATGCTCCCGATGGCAGTTAAGACCATGTTATATACGAGGACTACGATGACGAAGAGGAAAAAGAAGAAGAAAGTTCACATGACGATTTTCAGGGATTTTAAAGATTTAAACTAAGATTGTTTTTTTTTGTCTGGCTTTGCAATTTAATAATAAAAATGGTAAAAAAATGTTTAAACATTTAAACATTGAGGTGCGTCTTATAGTTCGTAAAATAAGGTAAGTCTCGTAGACTGCGATGAGCAGTACATGTGGCACGAATCAGGAATGAAAGAGAGTCATGGAAACTGCTTATAGGATAACCAGAGAGAAAGCACCCAGTAGTTAGGCCAAGAATGAGATGGGATAATAATATTAACCATGATTTGAGGGAGATAAATTATACCGCAGATGAATGGAAAATATTAGCTCAAAATACTGATATATATGGAGTTATTTTCCCGCGCTGCCATAAACCCATAGGGTCGATAATGCCAATGAGTTATTTATGTTATTGTAAGGAGATGCTGTATTTTGTCTAAACTTATTATGACGTTATACTAAAAGGCATTAGCGATATACTGTTAAGCAAGCTGCAGTGTATTCATAAGATTTGTAAATCCTATCGATTCATATTATTTAATGACCGAAGTTAATAACAAAATTCAGGAACTTTCATAGTTCCGTTTCCAAGATATGCACTATTTAGTTCTGCTTTTTAGATTCTTCACATTGCATCGGGCTAGGTAGGCTATGAGTTTCTAATCGCAGGGTGGTTTTACGGCTGGTGTTTTAATTAATAAGTGTGGTTAATTACAGGAATTCAGGCGAATTAACAAACAAATTTGCTAATAAATGTCGTATTTGAGAAGAGAGTTTTTAGAAAAAATGTTTCAATCAGAGATATGAACAGACAGGTGAATGAAGAAGACTACATAACAGTGAGCTACATGATATTTATAGGAAACCAGATATAATAAGATACGTTAAGTCTCGTGGTCTGCGATGGACAAGAGATGTGGCACAAATGGAAAATGAAAGAGGGATATGGAAGTTTCTTGTAGGAGAACCAAAGGGAAAACACCCAGTTGATGTACAAAGAATGAGGTGGGAGAATAACATTATTTAAAATTTGAGGAAAATAGATTATACAGAGGATAATTGGAATTGATTAGATCAGGATAGCGATGTACGGAGAGCTTTTGTCAGCGCGGTCAATAACCCAGGGATTCGATAGTGGTAGTGAGTAAGTTTTAGTTACTACCGTATTCATTTAACCGTTATGTTACATTCTATAATTACAATTACCTGCAAAAGATTGGCGATTATACATATCATCATTTCTCTTGCATGGAGTTAGGCCACTTGTTGACCTGTTCCGGTCCCACTTTAGGGTTCGTCCAGTGCACTCTTCATTGGAGGTCCTCGTCTTTACCCAATTGGTTTGTAAGACTTAGAATTTTTGTTAATCTGTCGTTTGCCATTCTATCGACTTGTTCTAACCACCAAGTTTCGCAATTTTATATTTTTCTAACACCGGCGTAATTTTTAGTTCGTTTGTTTTTCTCCGTGTTAGTTTTGCAGTCCGACGATTTGCATTCTGCATTTTTTGCATGTGCCTCTTCTCTGCTGCTCTTATTCTTGAGACGTTCTCTTTTTTTGATAGTCCATGATTCATTGCCGTATAGAAGATTACACTGGTCAACAGTGGTTTTGTTACCCTTAATATAAGATTAATTTCGGATGTATTTATGCTCACAATTGATTAAACTATTAATGATTTTGGTAGATTTACTCTGTTTTTTTTTTTAAATATTTATTTTCATTTTACATTACAAAAATCGGAAAATATGAAAAAAATATTACAGATATATTTATAATGTCAAATGTTCTTTGAAAAATTAGTATACACCGACGTAAATAGAAAGACAAATGTCAAAAACACTTGTTATACTTCAGTGAAACGCCTTTTATAAGATTTTCTTCTATATTTTTTTAGAGGACAATCTCTTTTTAAAGACCAGTAGTAATCTGCCATCATGTGACGGTCCCATCTACCGTGATACCTTTCCTCCATTACTTTTTTATCCTGGTGAAAGCGCTCTCCCTGTTCGTCACTATAATTTCCTAAATTATCCGGAAGTCTATCCAGGTGACTGTGGGGAAAGTGTAACTTTATTCTCATATTTGCTCCCAGAATCTTGAAGCTTGTCGACATGCTTTGCACAATTTCTTTATAATTTGGTGCTTTATAGTTACCTAAGAAATTTTCTACTACCAATACAAAACCTTTCCAAGCTTCACTATCCGGAACAGTCATAACTCCGATAAAATTTACGTCTTTCATCAATTGCCGAATTTGAGGACCATCAAATATTCCGCCTTTTAACTTTTCCATACTGAGCTTAAGGCAATTTTCTACAAATGTATTTGAAACATTCTCCTTCCTTGTCCAACGCTTTGACGAATTGTTTTATCATATCCAGACGCATGTCCTGAATACTTTAATTTTTTCAAATAACTGAGATCACGACCGATGTGCCGAGTGAGGGGTGCGAGAGTGGGGATAACGTGATGTTTGTATGCGCGAAAAAAATGCGCAGATATCAAATCACGACTGGAAACATAAATTGTATTAGTAACAAGCCGTTTACTGTTTAAGTTATAGGATACGCAAAAAGCATAAAAACTAGAGCACATTCAGCACTTTCATGAATATATTCATAAACTTGCACTTTAAAACATAGAAATTCGCCGAGATATATAATGCAACAATTTTTTTGTAGAGTAAAGTAAAGTAAAGTGTTCCCACTACAGGCCTCGGGAGGCCCTTGGGTTAGTAGGATGTTAAGGCTCCCACTTTTTCTAGACAATCGGCACTTGATGTCAGCCGGGTTGTCAGCCCTGCGTGATGGCCGCCTTTACCCCAGAACAAGCATCTGGTACTCATTTCAGTTAGAGGCTGAGTCGACCCCAGGGCCATGGTGCCACCAGAAGGTTGAACCCTCGACCTTCCGGTTTGTAGCGCACTGCCTTAACCATTACGCTACGGCGTGTGTTATGAATCCCCAAAATATTGCATAATTTATTGTTTTGTTTGACATTGTTTTTGGTTTAAATATATTGTTTATGCAGATGACATACTGATTACAGCAAGAACCAAAGAAACGTTATGTGAAACCTTCACAAAATTGAAAGAGGAATCTAAAAAATTTGGTCTATTAATAAATCAAGATAAAACAAAATATCTAAAAAGTACCGTATTAATTACAACAGATAAACGGAAAATCTACAAATTGATGACATGCAAATTAACACAGTAGAATTATTTAAATACCTAGGTACCAAAATAAACGGACATAATGCATTAGAATAGGAAATGGGAATGAAGCATATTTTGCAAATAGAACCTTATTTAAAAGCAAATTAATATAACAAATCGCAAAAATAAGGTTATACAAAACACTCATTAGACCTGTAGTTACATATGCTAGTGAAATATGGGTCCTAAAAGAAACAATAAAACAGAAATTATTAATTTATATAACCAACTAAGGGATCCAAAAACTGTATACAGAGAGGCGCGCTCACGCTGAGTAGCCTACCTAGTTGCCCGGACCTGGTCAAACGTTTCTGGAAAATCCAGACTGTCAGTATTGATCTCAATTCATATTTTAAGTTTTTGTTATGAATGTATCAAGATTACCAAGAGCAGCATTCAACTACAAGCCAAGAGGTTCAAGGAATGTAGGAAGGCCAGTGAAAAGATGGACAGAACAACTGTGAGGTGGAACAGGCAATTTGTTTAGCCCGTGAAGAAGAAGAAGTTTTTTTTGTCAACAAGAATATTTGCAAATTTAAAATTGTCAGCTATACTGTATGTCAGCCTGTGTTTCCAAAATCTTCTTAAACAGATGCTCACTATTGTTAATTTCAAGTGTCAGGCCGGGCACTCCCTCGCTTTTACAAGACACTTCTTTAATTGATAACGGACTCTTAAATTCCTCCCTTCTTTATTAGTATAGATAATGACATTCTGTATTTTTTTAATCTGTTAAATGAAATATACTCTATTATTTTAATTATGATACTTTATTCATATTTGTAATGTAATTTAATTTAATTTGAGTCTAAGTACGACTGTAGTGCTATAATTAATTCATGATTAACTTTTAAAAAATAATGATTATTTTTCCTGTTAATTTAGTTTCTTTGGGAAATTCGTTGGCGCGGGGAATCTTTCCGCTTCACATTCTAACTCCAAATCATTTAGTTTCTAGTTTCCAGTAATTATTCTACAACCATAATTTAAACACTCGATTAAACGAAAATCTCTTAACTTGTAGGTATACCTCAACATAAGACGTAGTATCATCCACTTCATGTACTATTTACACTTATAGCAATTGGAATTTCCCAATACCAGAGGAAACAACGTTAGAATCAGTTAAAATAATATACATTTATATCTGATTTCAAATTTTCGTTTGAATATCATATTTACGCTTAATGTGCAACTATATATCGGTGGTTCTTGTTTCATAATAATAATAATAATAATAATAATAATAATAATAATAATAATAATAATAATAATAATAATTATCGTAAGTATTATTATTATTATTAGATGTCAGTATGAGGCGGAACGCTGTCCACAGATCACTCCAGTGACATCTATACGAAAACAAGTGTAACTAAATTAGCATGGTTCAAATTCTTCCCTGTAAGGGGAGAGCGCCTAAATCTCTGATAAGGGAAACATGGGCTTAGAAGATACAAGATTATATTTATTATTAATATTATTATGGGGCACGCCGTAGCTTAGTGGTTAAGGCACTGAGCTACAAGCCGGGGGGTCGAGGGTTCAAGTCCCGTTGGGGGTCAGGATTTTTAAACTGACCCAAACCCTCTGGCGGCACTATGGCCCTGGGGTCGACTCAGCCTCTAACAGAAATGAGTACCAGACGCTTGTTTTGGGGGTAAAGGCGGCCGTCACGCAGGGCTGACAACCCGGCTGACATAAAGTGTCGATTGTCTAGAAAAAGTGGGAGCCTTAACCTCCCACTACCCCAAGGGCCTCCGGGTCTGTTGTGGGATCACTTTACTTTTACTTTACTTTACTATTAATATTATTATTATTATTATTATTATTATTATTATTACTGTTAGTGTATACAAATAATAGCTGAGTGTATATTGTATTCTGCATCCTATGTATAGGCTATATAATAAAATAATAATAATAATAATAATAATAATAATAATAATAATAATAATAATAATTTTATTATTCCGTCTTTTACAATGAATATACATTTTTCCGGTACCCATGTTCACAGTTAACTACACATAATAATAATAGTAATAATAATAATAATGATAATAATAATAATAATAATAATAATAATAATGTATTATTTATTTTGGCAGAGTTAAGGCCATAAGGCCTTCTCCTCCACTCAACCAGCACAATTACAAATAAATATTTGATAAATATAAATAAATAAATAAATATATATATATATATATATATATATATATATATATATATATGCACTATACTAATTATAAACAGTTAAATATATTTTTAATGTAGCAATGTAAATTGCATACGCAAACAACATTTTATACGATAATAACAATAATAATACTTACGATAATAATAATAATAGTAATCATAATAATACTGATAATAATAATAATAATAATCATAATAATACTAATAATAATAGTAGTATAATGATGATAATGATAATAATAATAATAATAATAGTATAAATATGATAAATTGTACGAGAAACACCAATTAATATATGCATCTTACACTGGGTAATGACGAAGTCGAGGTTAGAGTAAGTATACATTTAGATTTCTTTTGAAATATGCCAATGTCCGGAAGCCCCTTATTTCTTGTGGTAGGGAATTCCAGTTGCGAGAAGTGAAGATAGGATATGACATGGAGTGATATGTTGCGCTATATAAAGCAGGAGACTATGTTGTGAGCCTGTTTAAGTTATGATTGGAGGATAGATACTGGAAACGAGATGATAAATAATTGGGAGGCGAGGTATGTAAGATCTTAAATAAGATAATTAGACAGTGCGATTTTCTTCTCTCTTTTAGATATAGCCATAATGGACATAACAAATAGGAGGACAAGGAAAATAAATGTATTAATATTTAAATCCCCATGTATATAACCATCTCTATAGTAGTAGTAGGACTTCATAAAGAATAACTAAAGAAGAAATAAAAAAATACAAATCCTATAAATATTAATGGCATACAATCAAATAAAAAGGTTATTACAATAGTGGAATTTCCTAATACCAAAGGAAACAACGTTAGAATCTGTTAAAATAATATACATTTATATCTGATTTCAAAATGTTCGTTTGAATATCATATTTACAACGGCCGCGGTGGACTAGTGGTTATGCTTCTTGCCTCTAGTCCCGATGGTCGCGGGTTCAAACCCGCCCGGGGTCTATGGATTTTTTAGGATGGAAAAATCCAAGGAGCAAGCCGTGGGTCCCGAGTCTGAGGATTTTCAGGCTCGTAAAAGATCCTTAAGCCTGAATGAAAAGGCCTCTAAACAAAATGTACCGAATTTTCTTGTTTAATAATAATATTATTATTATTGGTGTATAAAAATTAGAGCTGTATGTATTTAGTATTCTGCATCTTATGTATAGCCCATATATATATATATATATATATATATATATATATATATATATAAGCCTTAAGGACTTAAATCTGCCAGGATAAATAAAACACAATAATAATTGAATTGAGTAGCAAAATAATATCATCGTTAAATCCCATATGGTGGGATAAGCATATTTGGAAAGACACAAACAAATATATTGGTAAAACATTGGTGGAATCTGTTGCAATGATCGGAAGTGAGGTATGGACAATCAATAAGTACTACAAGAATAGACTAACAGCTCTAGAAATGGATTATTTACGAAGAAGTGCCAGAAAGTCTAAATTAGAACATGTCACAAATAAGGAAATTAGAAACATAATGGAAGCAGAAGAAAGCATAATTGAAAGAATTGAGGAGAAGGAATTAAAGTGGTTAGGACATATTTTAAGAATGGAAGATGAGCGATGACCGAAGCAACTATATGAATGGCATCCTAATAGAAAGAAGAAAAGAGGAAGACCAAGGTTAACATGGAAGGAAAACATGAAGACAGTAATGCAATCTAGAGGGCTAAGCATCGAAGATGCCCAAGACTGTAGGCTTTGGAGGTAAGGCACGGGAAGACGGCAGCAGCTGTAAAAACCCGAAGATAGAATAGATGATTATTATTATTGTTAGTGTATAAAAATTAGAGCTGTGTGTATATTGTATTCTGCATCTTATGTATATAGGCCTATACATATAAGCCTTAAGAACTTAACTCTGCCAGAATAAATAAAACACAATAATAATAATACTTACTCAGTGGTACTATCGAACCCGTAGGTTCATGGCCGCACGGACATAAGCTCTCCATACATCCCTATACTGACCTAATGTTTTCCAATCATTCTCTGTATAATCTACTTCCCTCATATCATAGTTAATGTTATTCTCCCACCTCATTATTGATCTACCAACTGGGCGTTTACCCTTTGGCTTTCCTACAAGAAGCTTCCATGCTAGTCTTTCATTTCCCATACGTGCAACATGTCCTGCCCATCGCAGTCTACGAGACTTAACTGTTCTTATTATATCTGGCTTCCTATAAAGACCATGTAGTTCATTGTTATGTAGTCTTCTCCATTCACCTGTCTGTTCATCTCTCTTTGGTCCAAAAATTTTCCTAAGTACTTTATTCTTAAATACTTGTAATCTCCTTTCCTCCCTTAAAGTAAGAGTCCATGTTTCGCACCCATATAATATAACTGGTAGAATAATAGTTTTATATATTTTCAGTTTAACGTTTTTTGAAAGGAGTTGGGACATCAAGAGTCTCTGCAAAGCATAATAGCACGCATTTCCAGAATTTAGCCTATGTTTAATTTCTTTGTGCATCTCATTCCTATTTGTGATTATTGTTCCTAGGTATTTGAATACAGCCACTTCCTCAAATATCCCTCATTTGTCATTAGTTGTCCATTTCCATTATATAATGTATTTCTACGTGTGACCATATATTTAGTTTTATTGATATTTACTTCCAGTCCCAATTTCTTAGTGTTACTCAATAGTGTGTGCGTGTTGTCCTTTAATATCTCCTCGCTATCAGCCAACAATACTACATCATCGGCATAAACTAACAGCTTATTAATACCATTGAGTTGTAAGCCTTCCTCATTCTCTAAAGATTTAATGGCATGCTCTAGTACAAAATTAAATAGTAGAGGAGATAGTACATCTCCTTGCTTCAACCCATTCTGGATTTCAAAAGTGTCCGAAAACTGTTTGCCTACACACACCCTACTCTTTGTGCCACTTAGACACATTCGTATAAGTCTAAGTTTTTAGGAATTCCGAACTCCAGCAGGATATTATATAACTTCTCCCTCTTAATTGAATCATATGCTTTTTTGAAGTCTACATATAGTTGATGTACAGTACCATTATATTCCCATTTCGTTTCTAAAATCTGTCTTATATTAAACATCTGTTCTGTTGTAGACCTGTTTCTTCTAAATGCACATTGATGATCTCCTAGTCCCCCATTCGGTTCTCCGGGCGGGGACTACTTCAGGGAACCCATGCCAAAGGCTGAAATACAACAACAATAATAATAATAATAATAATAATAATAATAATAATAATAAGAGTAATAATAATAATAATAGTAATTATTATTATTATTATTACTATTGAGGGTCTTATATTAACAACTATACTCTTCAGTTGTTATCAGTTAATTTCATAATGACTGCAAATATATTTTTTCGCACCGTAGCCGATCGATTTAAGGCATGATGTCTTGGTGCAGAGCTAAGGGACTTGCGCTAGTTCGAGTCCCCCATGGTAAAAGAAACATTTTCATGGAATTTTGACCAATATAGTTCACTCAGCATCGCGACAAATGTTGGTAGCCACATTAAGTAATGGCTACAGATTGAGAACACCAGCTGCAACGGCCGGGGGAAGCGATATGCTGACCACATATCTCATGTATACTGACTGGCTGATCGTTTTCTTGTGTGATTGACACATGTGGATGTGAGGTTAGCAGTTGGCTGGTAGGCTAAGGGCCTTTCAACCTGTCGTGCTATTGAGCGGAAAAGGGTAAATGGGCTATATTCAGAGCGTACGTCGTCAAAATCGGAAGAGTAATGGGAAGCCTGCCTTTTATCTTCATCATCATCATCATCATCATCATCATCTTCTTCTTCTTCTTCTTCTCCTCCTCCTTCTAAAGAGAATGCCTCGTTAGTGAAATCATTCTTGTCTTCTTTCAGCTATTCTTTTCATTGCTTAATAGTCCTTGCATTCTATCATTTGTGTTACATCTTCAAAAACAGTCTTCTTTGGTCTTTCCCATTCTCTTGTAACAAATAATAAAGCAACGCAAATAAAAAAAAACAATTAAAATACTATTGAATTCTGTGGTCTAATAAATTACATACTTAACATAGGCTATAGGGGAAAATAAGGGAAGTTGCGATAGAATAAGACATTTTCAAATAGGAAACAGTGAATTAAAGTGAACTGCATGCAATTTTAAAATCGTGGATAAAAGACAGGTAAAGCATTCTAATATAAAATGGAAGATACAAGAATGATGGGATGAAAGAGAATGGGAATAAATGTTGAAAATATGAAGAGGAGTATCTTATACATAAATAATTTTAGGAAATTAAAAAAAATGAAGCCTCGTCGAGTATCTGTAAGAACTCAATTATGCTTCCAATTCAAATATGGGAGTGAAAAGTACAGAAAATTTTGCTCAGGGTCCAAAAACCTCTGAATTTATATTTAAAGTATGTTTAAGTGACGAAAACACCTACAACACGGGATCCACTGCTTTACATTCTTTCGAAGTAAGCTATCGATCCTGACTGGGTTTAAAACCCACGGTTTTTTTTAAACAGAGGCGAGCAATGTAACCACTAGCTTACGACGAACTACAGAAGAAGAATGATAAGTAATTGTCAACTTATTGCTTTTTAGTAATTTAAAATTTAACTTTTAAAACGTAGATATAGTTTTCTTATTTTAATGGGATTAATAGTATATTAAGATGCGAGGTTGGGAAGTGGTTTTTACAGAAGCGACGAAATGTTTAAAAACCGAGCGATAGCGAGATTCTGTAAAACACTTCACAAACGTGCGTTGTACATTATTTTTTGCGCGATGGTGTTTTCAAAGTTATAAATAAGAACATCTTTGTTGGGAATATTTGCGTTCATTATAAACAACTGACTAACTTTAACAGAGTTGGCAATGTTTATTAGTTGAGACAACAGCAGGCTGTGACACCAATCAGTAATAAAATGGCGGCTAGTACGTATTTATTGTTTTATTTTGTTTCAAATAAAGTTCAGTTAATTTAAAATTCAGTGATGTGTTTCGTATAATGTATATTAACACTACTTTTTGGATGAATTTCTGTATATACATTGCACGTAGTAAAGGGCCGTGGTTTTACTTCCTGCACGAGGTTCGTAATGTGTAATGTTACAGTATAGTTATTTAGGTTGGCAACCCCGAAATGTAGGAAGTTGAACTTTCAATCATGGTTGACACTGCTGTAAGTACGACGCAACGCACTATCGCGCAAAAACATTTTTTTTTTTTGCTAATGCCACCATGACGTCTTCATGACATTTCTATATTCTCTCCAGGTATGGCGGAATTGTAACTCACTTGTTAAGATGGGGTGCCTGGAAGGCGGAGTTACATGGCCCCGATGATATGATGGATGATAATGAAGCATCAGAAGAGTCCTTCAACCTAAACTTACAAGGGAACTGCCAAATCATTATATGTCGGAACCTACCTTGAAATTTCTCCTAGAGAAGCGTTGTGATGTATCAAGTTCGTGTCCAAAAATTATCTGCCGTTTTTAACTGCAAGACAAAATAAAATCCAGCTCCAAATCTCTCATTTAAACTACACGCAAGCAATATAACTGCAGACTCGGTAGATTGGTTAACCCTCACTACCCGCATGCCGTTCGCTAGCGCATGGAATGGGGAGAGGAAGGTGAATGAAGCGAGCGTGATATCAGTCGCTTGCTTACTTATGCTGGTAGCGATTTCCTGTGCAGTGCATTTAATCACCGCGCCGCACCCCGCCTTACTTCACTCTGCTCTTCGATCTTGGAATGTTTACTTGCTCCGCAAGTGGGTTGTCATTGTTGGATTCTAGCTTCGATTTTTGTGCCTTCCAATTAAAAATGACAGATTTTTTTGCACATGGCCTTGACACATCACACTACTTCTGTGGAAGAAATCTCAAGGTAGGTTCCGACGTGCAATGGTTGACAATTCCCTTGTTAGTGTAAATCGAGATCCGGGCGACCTCATGTCTCCTCTGTACTGGCTGGATGATCATCCTCATCTGTAACTGACACATGTTGATATGAGGCCAACAGCTGTCTGCTAGGCCAAGGGCCTTCCAAGTCTGTCGTGTTATGGAGTGGAGAGAGACAAATATATTCAGAGCGTAAGAAAAAAAATCTTGTGGTCTGGGCGGGAATCAATCCCAGGGCCCCAAGAAATGCAGTCAGAAGCTCTGACCATTAGCCCATTAGGCTTGTCGGATTTAAACATTTTTCAACGGATGTTCAAGGTTCCAACTAGTTTGTTGGAAAATTAATTCCAAATGCGGCACTTAAATTAAAAATGAAGTAACCTTGTTCCTTAACTGGTTATAATTGGGATGCAATTACGAAATGACAATTAAATCTATACATTTAATTACAGCATGGTTGAGAGGATGGCAAATTTAAAAACAAACAAATGTGAACACACTAACTAATGAACTATCTCTCTGGAAATTGCAAAACTAATTGGAATTAAGTAATTCATTTGTTCATTGTGTACATAATGTCACTCTATCGCATCTGCATTCTAAACCTGTCCAGCGTAATTTGAATACAAACAGGATACTGCTCAACTAAAACTCAGGTAAATCCTGATGTGTAATCTGAACTCTACGTATCCTATGTAACATTATATTCAGATCCTGATTTTAATCTATAGATTGAACATGACAATAAGCAGTGTATAAATTAACCATTGAATTTTATTTAAAATTTCTATCTACTACTACATGGTTATCCGCTTTGCAGATGTATTAATGTGTTCCAAAATTATCACCAATTAACTTATCGACTCCGAAACTATAAATTCTACACTAATCTCTGTCATTTTGAACATTTAATTCCCCAACTTTTGTCACCCTCTATGGATGCTTGGGGTTAAATGTCATCGGAACCGTCACAATCAGACCTGTGACTCCGAAAACTGTGAATTTGACACTAATATCGGCCGTATTAGATTATTTTAAAATAACACTCCTCTCACCCTGCTCCTAGGTGTGGTAGACGTCACTTCACACTTCACACATTATCTTTTCCAGACAGTAAGTTATATGTACGCCGAGGTTGGTTGAGATTGCTTTAGGCGTTTCGAGCTATGCTGTAACATATATCAATCCTTGACGAATACTTATGTCACGCTCTAGGGGTACTAGAGGTCCCTTACAGCATTTTTTTTCCGTATTATATATAATGCCCACTACTTAATTTTCTTTCTGTTATGGAAAGAGATTAACAATTAGTTAATTGCTTCTAGTAACAAAGGAGGATACTTATATTCATTTGAAACAAAAAAAACTTTTCTTTCTCTTTTTCATTAGTTTATACTGTTTTAAATTTGTTTATTTTTTTCCACCCACACATTCAAATATAAAGACAGGACACACACGCATAAGTTACATACACACACGCACACACATTTGCAATGCGGCGATTTTCCTATCCGGCCGGGAATCGAGTCCGGGTCGCCGGAGTCAAAGGCAAGAATTCCACAGAATACGCCACGATGACGGACATTTTTTAGATTTATTTGATTAAATAAAAATAAAACTTAGAGTTTTATGTGATTTTCATATTTATTAAAATACAAATTAGTTGCAGCTGTTTCGGTACTTTGTACCTTATTCAGACATGATAACAAATTTGAAGAAGGTACAAAGTACCGAAACAGCTGTAACTAATGTGTATTTTAATAAATATAAAAATCACATAAAACTTTAAGTTTTATTTTTATTTAATTAAATAAGCTATGGATTTTCATCAAGTAAACGCCAATTCAATTGATTATTTATTTAATTATCTAACTACGCATTAATTTTTGTTTTCCTTAGTTCATCCTCTCCTTTTGTGTGTCATATAACTCGGGACTTAAAGGACACAATCTGTCAGGAGAGCATTTTGAACTCTAGATCTCAGATACTTGTTCACCACACGAGGTCATGTAGAGCCTCCCCGGATGATAGATCAGCGCAACATTAGTCAAACCTGTGTTGTGACAACATCAATATTAAGACAAGACAAAACATTCACTCGGCTAATAATAAGATGCTGTGATTACGACGGCGAAATGGCATTCGGGGACTATTTAGGCCTTAAAGTTTCCTAACATTTGTCTTACATGAGGAAAAACACCTAAAATCCTCACTCCGGCTGGGGATTTAACTCATGCCTGCTACGTCTGAGGAAGCGATGTCGCCCCTAGACTACAGAAGTGGACTAGTTTAAACTGAGATAGTGAGTTCAGACAATGGCGTTTGAGAATGGTATTCACAATGTCTCTGTTTCAAAACCAAGAACCGGCCAAACCTGCTGAAATTTATTTCTGGTTTTACTCATGACCCATTTCGTTATAATCAAGTAATCATCGTTCCATAAATATAATTAAAATTCTATATAAAAGACCAGAAAAATATGAAAATAAAAACATATAGCCTTTTGGACACAATCAATGACTTAAGATATGATTCCACACTACATGATAATAATATTTAATGATAAGAATATAATTAAAAACTCATTTTTAAGAGACAATCCCGGTGGATTAGTGGTTGCTATACTCCCTTCTGGTTACAATATTCGTGAGATCAAACCCGGCCAGCGTCAATGGATTTTCCAGGACGTAAAAATCCCGAGTATGAGTTCCTACAGACGTGAACTAAATCCGTGGGGTCCCGTGTCGTTGATCTACGCCACGAAAAATAATCTGAAATCTGAAAAAAAAAAGAAAAGAAAAAAAAAAGAGGCCTCTGATCAAAATTTGTCGACATTTTCACACACATATTAGAATTGTGACGCCAGTGAACTTATTTCTTAGAGAGCGTCGTTAAATAACAATATTGTTTCAAACGTAAAACAGACTTGTTGCTAGGAACGAGATTCTCAGTTATCTAAGTTACACTTTGAAGTAAGCTTTAACGTAAAACAGACTTGTTGCTAGGAACGAGATTCTCAGTTATCTAAGTTACACTTTGAAGTAAGCTTTAACGTAAAACAGACTTGTTGCTAGGAACGAGATTCTCAGTTATCTAAGTTACACTTTGAAGTAAGCTTTAACGTAAAACAGACTTGTTGCTAGGAACGAGATTCTCAGTTATCTAAGTTACACTTTGAAGTAAGCTTTAACGTAAAACAGACTTGTTGCTAGGAACGAGATTCTCAGTTATCTAAGTTACACTTTGAAGTAAGCTTTAACGTAAAACAGACTTGTTGCTAGGAACGAGATTCTCAGTTATCTAAGTTACACTTTGAAGTAAGCTTTAACGTAAAACAGACTTGTTGCTAGGAACGAGATTCTCAGTTATCTAAGTTACACTTTGAAGTAAGCTTTAACGTAAAACAGACTTGTTGCTAGGAACGAGATTCTCAGTTATCTAAGTTACACTTTGAAGTAAGCTTTAACGTAAATCAGACTTGTTGCTAGGAACGAGATTCTCAGTTATCTAAGTTACACTTTGAAGTAAGCTTTAACGTAAAACAGACTTGTTGCTAGGAACGAGATTCTCAGTTATCTAAGTTACACTTTGAAGTAAGCTTTAACGTAAATCAGACTTGTTGCTAGGAACGAGATTCTCAGTTATCTAAGTTACACTTTGAAGTAAGCTTTAACGTAAAACAGACTTGTTGCTAGGAACGAGATTCTCAGTTATCTAAGTTACACTTTGAAGTAAGCTTTAACGTAAATCAGACTTGTTGCTAGGAACGAGATTCTCAGTTATCTAAGTTACACTTTGAAGTAAGCTTTAACGTAAAAAGACTTGTTGCTAGGAACGAGATTCTCAGTTATCTAAGTTACACTTTGAAGTAAGCTTTAACGTAAAACAGACTTGTTGCTAGGAACGAGATTCTCAGTTATCTAAGTTACACTTTGAAGTAAGCTTTAACGTAAAACAGACTTGTTGCTAGGAACGAGATTCTCAGTTATCTAAGTTACACTTTGAAGTAAGCTTTAACGTAAAACAGACTTGTTGCTAGGAACGAGATTCTCAGTTATCTAAGTTACACTTTGAAGTAAGCTTTAACGTAAATCAGACTTGTTGCTAGGAACGAGATTCTCAGTTATCTAAGTTACACTTTGAAGTAAGCTTTAACGTAAAACAGACTTGTTGCTAGGAACGAGATTCTCAGTTATCTAAGTTACACTTTGAAGTAAGCTTTAACGTAAATCAGACTTGTTGCTAGGAACGAGATTCTCAGTTATCTAAGTTACACTTTGAAGTAAGCTTTAACGTAAAACAGACTTGTTGCTAGGAACGAGATTCTCAGTTATCTAAGTTACACTTTGAAGTAAGCTTTAACGTAAAACAGACTTGTTGCTAGGAACGAGATTCTCAGTTATCTAAGTTACACTTTGAAGTAAGCTTTAACGTAAAACAGACTTGTTGCTAGGAACGAGATTCTCAGTTATCTAAGTTACACTTTGAAGTAAGCTTTGGACGATTAAAACTAACTAGAGGCCTATAAAGTTATCACAAATTTGGTTTTTTTTTCACATTTAAAAAATAATTAAACAGAGATATATAAATAATATATTGAAGTTAACATAGGCCTATTACAAAATTCGCTTTATTTTAGTAATTCACTTGTCTTACAGCACAAGAATAAAAATAAATGTCAGTCAGACTTTAGAAAGTGACACCATTCAATTACTGCACTTCCTGACATGATCGAGAACACTAGAGAAGCCATGAGAATTTACAGCACTAGTTCTTCTAGACTTTAGAAAAGCTTTCGATGCGGTAGACATTGACATATTAATCATTAGAAATAATATGATTGTCAATAAACTATTAAAACAAAATATTGGTAGAAATTACCTATAATTATTGTGTAAAATTAATTAAAGAGCACAATAATAACGGTATGTTTATGCTTTTCTTGTTTTCTCCGACATATTTTAATAGCCTGGCATTGAAATGGAATTTCGAAAGTTTAATCGAATTGTATGTGAACAATTTAGCTGGAGAATAATTGATGTACGAGTACGATATAAAATAGCTGATGAATAAATATACAGTAGAATCCTTTTAATGCCATATAAATTATAAGAGAGATAAATTGGACTCAAATGTATAATAAAATGACTGGAAATTGTAATTAGACAGAATTTTTAATAATATGAAGCATTTTGTTAGATTAGTGCCATTAGCACTTTCAAACTTACAAACCAATTATATTATTGAAGGTCAGCAAATTCCAGCCGGTTATAAAAGTCTCCGCTAGTTTACATAGCAAATACACTTAAACCCACAACACGTACTGCATTTATTTTGTGTATTATGTCCGTGAGTACGCACGTTAGTGTGTATAGGCTGTGTGTGTGTGAATGAGTATACGTGGGCGTGAGAGAGAAAATGACAGAGGATAGTAGATTATTTTCTAAGAAGAGAACTGTCAACCATGCATGTCGAATCCTACCTTGATATTTCTCCCAGAGAAGCGTTGTGATGTACCAAGGCTGTGTACAAAAAAATATTGTCATTTTTTATTGCAAGGCACAGAAATCAGAGTCATAATCCAGCAATGGTAACCCACTTTAAGGAGCAGATGGATGCCCCTACTTGAATAAGTGCGGAGTGAAATGAGGCAGGACTCGGCGCGGACGGTAGAATTTGAGGGTTAACCAATATACCAATTCAGTAGTTGTATTACATCCCTATAGTATAAATGACGCTGAATTTTAGTGCTTTGCAGTTAAAAACGGCAGATATATTTTTTTTGGACACGGTCTTGGAACATCACAATGCTTCCTACAAAGGAAGAAATTCTTCTTCTTCTTCTTCTTCTTCTTCTTCTTCTTCTTGACTTCAAAGGTTTAGGCGATTCGCCTGTTCCGAATTCACAATGATTCCTTCCATCTCTTCCTAGATCTTCCTACATCACTTAACCCTTTTGGTTTGTAAAGATATGCTATCTTGGGTAATCTTGTTTCTTTCATTCTCTCAACATGCTGTTCCCAGTCGACACGGTGTTGTTGAATTCTATCATTTATGGAATATATTTCTAATTCACTTCTTATTTCCTCATTTCTTATATGGTTTAATTTTTTGCATCCTTTGGTCCTTTTTAGAAAGGTAATTTCTGCACTTTGTATTCTACTCGAACTCCTCTTATTTGTTACCCAGGACTCACTCCCGTTTAAAGTACTGCTACCCACATTGTTTTGTAGAACTTAAATTTTGCAGCCGTCCTTGTTTTATGTTTTAGTGTTCTATGAATGGTGTCACATATCATTTGAAATTTTGATAATTTATTGTCTGTATCATTTCTTGTTCTATGTCCAGAAGACAATTCATAAGCTAGATAATTAAAATTTAACATTTGTGATAGAGGTTTATTTTCTATTATTATTTTCGACCTTATGGGCGACTTTCCTAAAAAGGCCATTATTTTTGTCTTCTTTGTAGATATTTTAAAGTAGTACTCTTTACTTCTTTCATTAAAACAGTGTGGAGAGAATTGTAAATAATTTTCTGAATTTTGCATTAGTTAGCATGCAGTAAAATATTAAAATGTGTTATATTATTTATTCTTATTCCTTTCTTAACGATTTTTTCCAGCTTTGTACTAGGTCATTAATATATATATATATATATATATATATATATATATATATATATATTATACATATATATTAAAAAGAGTGGGTGGTATGAAGAAATGAAACTAAAAAAAATCAATTATCAAGAATCCAATAACGTTAAGAAAAACTAGCGTTTAAAAGTTTTATCTGAACGAATAAGCAATTGCACAGCAGTGGTAAGATTTTCCCTTGTACTATTTTTATTTTTAGCATATGTCGAATTGTTATTGAGTTATAGAATGACTGTGATAAAAGATGAATGTTGATATGTAGCAAAAGTGTGGGAAGGAAACATGTAAGAAAGCTGGGAGGAAGTTGGAAAAGAAAAAAAGAAAATATAAAAAGGAAGAAAGTTAAGAAATACGAGGGATAGGAAAAATATGTGAGTGGTATTTGAAGCTCCTGAATTATTGATACTGTATCACCACGTGGTTATAATATATAAACGTTGGACTATCGCATTACATCCGTCGACGAGCTCCAATTTTGAATTTCAAATGATGTGAAGATGTTAGAAAAAAAGAAAGAACGACTCGAAGCGAGATCTGAGAAATGTTGAAGCAATTTTTCACAACTTCAACCTCGATTTACTAGCAGTACAGTCACAATATATAAAAATTGTATACCTGTTTCTTTACGCTCTACTTAATTCAATTAGAATCATCAAATTAAAGAGAACACTGCAAGATGGAACTATACCACTTTAGCTAAAAATGAAATTAATTTGATATTACCCTAAAGCTGAATTAACATCTATTTTCATGATACTCTAAATAGGAAGATAATTTGTATAACATTGTTAATTTTATCTCAGTCTGCATGCGAGGAAATACATAATTTGTTGAGAAGTTGAATCGCCTAAGTATTCAAAACATATAGTTAGCACTACAGTTGGTCACAGTTAGTGAGATATCGTTTGAGGTTTAAAACATATAGTTAGCACTACAGTTGGTCACAGTTAGTGAGATATCGTTTGAGGTTTAAAACATATAGTTAGCACTACAGTTGGTCACAGTTAGTGAGATATCGTTTGAGGTTTAAAGCATATAGTTAGCACTACAGTTGGTCACAGTTAATGATATATCGTTTGAGGTTTAAAACATATAATTGGCACTACAGTTGGTCACAGTTAGTGAGATATCGTTTGAGGTTTAAAACATGTGGTTGGCACTACAGTTGGTCACAGTTAGCGAGATATCATTTGAGGTTTAAATTTATAATTCGCTTCTCCAAATTCTGTAGAGTTATATGATAAATAAAAATTCAACACTAATCGATTTTTAAGTTTTTTTTATTTATTTAGATTATTTTCACTGATTTTTTCCATTATATATATTCCACCTCTGTGGTCTTGAGGTAGCGTGCTGTGCTGCCTCGTCACGCAGCGGGCCCGGGTTCGATTCCCGGTCGGGACAGGCTCCTGGGTGAGGTTTTTTTCGGGGTTTTTCCTCACCTGAAAGACAAATGTCAGGAAGCTTAGGCCCAAAGGTCCCCAAAAAACATCCGGCCATCATTATTATCCTTATCATTATCATCATCATCCTTCACTAGCGTGGAAAGCAACCGGAAGCTACCACACCTATAATTCCCTAGTAAAGCTGCAAGCATAGCATGAAAATGCTATGATTGCAGTGAAGGACCTGCCTTCGGGCAGAATTACTATGGATGGATATATATATATATATATATATATGTGAAGGACCTGGATATATATATATATCCATCCATAGTAATTCTGCCCGAAGGCAGGTCCTTCACTGCAATCATATCATTTTCATGCTATGCTTTGCAGCTTTACTAGGGAATTGTGTAGGTGTGGTAGCTTCCCGTTGCTTTCCACACCGGTGAAAGATGATGGTGATGATGATGATAATGATAAGGATGATGATGATGGCCATATGATTTCGGGGACCGTTTGGGCCTTGAAGTTTTCCTTACATTTGTCTTACAGGTGAGGAAAAATCCCGATAAAAACCTCACCCAGAAAAACTGCCCCGACCGGGGATCGAACCCGGGCCCGCTGCGTGACAAGGCAGCACGCTACCTCGAGACCACAGCGGTGGACATATATATATAATTTAAAGACATGGATCATCTGAATTAGACATCGAAAAAATAGTAATAGAGACAAAGAAAGTTATTGGTATATAAAATTATATTTTATGAAGTAGGAATATAATCAAGAGGACTAAATTATTAATATATAACACAATTGTGAAGAGTATTTTATTATATGGTGCGGAAACATGGACGTTGAAGCAAAAACACAGAAATACATTATTAGTCACAGAAATTGACTTTTTTAAGAAGATGGGCAAGAATATCAAAATTAGACAAAATAAAAAATAATAGAATAAAATAAATTATGAACGTGGGAAATTATATTGTACAAGAGATTGAAGAAGTCCAACTAGGATGGTATGGGCATATAATGAGAAGAAGGAACACAGAAACAAACAAAGAAGTATTTAAATTGATACCCCATGGAAAAGGGAAACGTGGTAGACCAAAGCCAACTTGGATAAGGGGAATTCAAGACAACATGAAGAAGAGAAATACGATCGAAGCAGACATGCAAGGCAGGAAGTGTGGAAGAAAAAAAAATTGTATATTTTGGTTGAGGATACCTGTTTATGTAAGAGAAACAATCCTGAAATAATACATACATTAAACATTTTCATGTCATTAACAGAACGAAACAACTAATTTATAAATGCATACTGGAAAGTATAAAGTTGTATGGATCGGACGTTTGGACAATACCACAATATGTCAACAGAATAGCTTCAATTGAAATGGATTTTTGGAGAAGAACTGCCAAAAAATCTCGACTGGAAAAAATTAGAATTACAGAAATTAGAAAATTGATGAATGCAGAAAGAAATATAATGGATGAGATTGGACATAGAAGGTAAATGTAAGAATAATGAATGATGGAAGACACCATGCATTGAAAACTGAAAGAAGGAACAGAAAATGAAGACCAAGAACAACCTGGAAAAACAACATTCAAAATTCAATGAGGAAATTTGGTGTAACAGATGAAGACACAGAGGACAGAAAACGACGGAGAACTTTAATTAAGGGAAATTTGTGAATGTTTGTTGCAAACTGATAGTCTATAAGTCCGTAGTCACACATATATATATATATATATATATATATATATTTTATTTTAATTCATTTCGGTTGGAGAAAACCCTCAATGATGAGGAAAAATCTCAGAATGAATTAAACATTTTCCTTTCTGACACACAGCAATACTATGGTAGGACACATAACCAGACTCAAGATTGAGATTAAAATCTCCTACACCACTGGAAATTAACCCGGGCCGCCGGAGTGGAAGGCAGGTGCTCAATCCCCCACGTCACGGCGACGGATTCACATACGTAATAAAGGTTAATTCTATTACGAGTCACCAGTCATGCTTGTGATAAACTCATATACTGGAATACTGTACGCTTCCTAACTTGCTGAATCGCCTGCAGACCAAACGTAATTTTATATCTAGTGCCATTTAAAAGCATATATAAACATACGTCAAATGAAGATCTTGAAGAAGATTTCCGGGCTCAAGGGTTGTCTTGAGACTCAAGATGCCGGACGCAGTTTCTGGCGAAACGTCCGGGAATTTCAAGCCTGTAGACCGCGGCCAATAGCCCGGAAATCTTCAAGATGATCATACTAACTCCGGCCATGAAAGCCTAAGTCAATGTACATCAAGTGATATAAAATTATAGAATATTCACCTGAAAGGTCCGTCTCCTCAACTTAATTATCATTTAACTGTAGCGCTTTCGGGACTTGTCCCATCATCGGCAGGATTCAAAACTGGTGTTTCACTGAAGATCTGGTAGAGGGGGTTGCATGTATTGGGTTCGTTTTCGTTTATCAGGCTGTCGTTGTGAGCTGCTTTCATGATTTCCATCATGAAATGGAAATCATGAAAGCAGCTCACAACGACAGCCTGATAAACGAAAACGAACCCAATACATGCAACCCCCTCTACCAGATCTTCAGTGAAACACCAGTTTTGAATCCTGCCGATGATGGGACAAGTCCCGAAAGTGCTACAGTTAAATGATAATTAAGTTGAGGAGACGGACCTTTCAGGTGAATATTCTATAATTTTATATTAAATTTGAATAAACCTAAACGGAACACATCATGAATCTTATAAAAGTTGATACATCAAGTTACTTATACAACATGTGGTTTACTATTGACCTAAGGAATTTATATAGGCCAGACGCACGTACTCTCTTTATATATTTTTTTTTGTCTGATGCCACCAGGTTATCTTTTATGACATTTCTGGTTTTCTCCCCGGACATTGGCGTGATTGTAACCCACTTCTGAAGTTGGGGCGCCTAGAAGGCGGAGTTACGTTACCCCGTTTTAAATACAAAGTAATTCACATTCTAAAAATTCATGGAAGGAAATGAAAAAAAAAGTTTAATCCCACATATTAATATAATAAATATAATTAACACATTAATTTTCTTGTTGTCAACGTTGGGACAGTCCTGTTTCCTTTATCTATGAGACTTTTAGTAATGAAGTATTTCCTCTGGAGATCTTTTTAACAAACTTAATAAATACATTTAATTAAATATATGACACAATTAAGAGAATTTTTAAAGATACAAGAAAGGAAACAAAACTAAAATTTTATAAAGCAGTGGCTGTCTCCTTACTTTTGTATAGTAGTGAATGTTGGGTTTTAACTAAAAGAGAAGATCATAGAAACAGCTGAAATGAGTTTTCTGAGAAATGCAGCTGATTGCAAACTTCTAGATAAAAGAAGAAGTGAAGATATTAGAAATGAGCTAAATATTTTTAAACTTTTAGATATAATACAACAATCTAGAAAAAACTGGAAAGAACATGTTCAAAGAATGAAATATAACGCATACCGAAAATTATACTTAATTACAAATCAAAAGGTGACAAGAATGTTGGTAGGCCGAAAAAGAGATGGATTCAACTTTTTGATTGAGAATATATGAGACACATAGGCTTAATCAGTGATTGTTGATGACGGTGATGAATTTTCTTGTTTTATTAACTACTTTTTCTCCATTGACATAGGACAGTGCATTTAAGTCATTTGTTACCTTATTCATTGTAAACAGTGTTTCATTTTTCGATTTTGTTACCTATTCACTTAATCATGATAAAATATCGTAAGAGCTAGTTTAGATATAAGCTGCAACCTAATTTATCGCTATTGAATTTTAACTACGTGTAGTTTATTATCGGGATCATTTTGTATTAAAATAAAATGTATTGAAAAGCAAATTTTTAACTTGACGCGCTAGCTACCTGTCATTTAGTTAAACTATTGAATATTTCTGACCAAGCAATTTAATATTATAATACAATTAATTTTCTTCAGTAAAGCAATAACGTAAAGTGATCTCACTACATGCCTTAGAAGGCCCTTAAGGTAGTAGGAGGTTAAGGCTCCCACGTTTCTAGAATATCGGTACTTGATGTCAGCCGGGTTGTCAACTTTGCGCGTCGGGCGCCTTTACCCCCTGAACAAGTATCTGGTACTCATTTCTGTTAAAGGCTGAATAGCCAGAAGGATGGGTCAGTTTTAGAAATCCTGATCCCACCGAACCCTCGAGCATCCGGTTTGTAGTATATTGCTTTAACAACTTACGCTATGGCGTGCCTTCGAAACTGTCTGTATTGAGTAGGCCTATAAATTAAGAATATTTTAATTTAAATGTAATAATTACATTTTATGCAGAATTAAATACAAAAAACGCACTATCATTGGGATTGTTTATAAATACGCATTTACACAGAAAAAAATTTAATTAGAGTGAGTTAAAATATATGATTACCATGGGTAAGGTGCACATTTGTATGACCTAAAAATAGAACAAATTCATTCATTTAGAACCGAAAAAGTGTTTAAATATGGCCAAAAAAACATAGCCTCATAATTTGATGAACCTATTAATCATTACATCCTAATTGTTCATTCATATATATTTCCATATTTTCAGCATACAGTGAAAGCGGCGGTTGTAACGGTCCTGTATTTCAAGGAATTTCCACGAATAAAAGCGAGCTTCGAACAAGTGACCGTACAACTTGCGACTTATAATACATTATGTTAATTATGTAAACTTGGCTGGCGACTTATAAAAATTCCCAAAATGTGACTAAAATTTGAATTAATTACAGAAATTAGAAGAAATTTGACAAACAATAAAAAACGTGAGAAATAAGTTATGACTTTTAAGACACAATATATAAATCACTAAATTTTCATCAGAAGACCTACATAAATGTTATTTATTTACTCGAAACTCAAAATAAAGTTTTAAAAATATGACGTCATATGAATCCACCCCCAACCTTGAATAATAATTATAATATAGGTCCTACTTTTAATGACGCTCTTTAACAATATGCGCAATTGGAATTTCAATTCAAATCTGGTAAAGGGACCCATAGCTTTATTTTCCTTGTGAAAGAAGTCATACTATAATTTTATCTCCTCTAAGCTCCATAAATCACATCTCGTACAAATCCGCATTTCTCGGAACCCGAGACGAATCCACTAGGAACAAGTGTAATAACTGAACATGAGTTTAGTTAGGCCTATATAAGGTGTACCGAAATTATATCACAAACTGAAATTTTCGAAAATACACGAATAAAAGTATCAAATGAGCCGCGATATATATATATATATATATATATATCCATCCATAGCAATTCTGTTCGAAGGCAGTCCTTCACTGCAATGCTTGCAGCTTTACTAGGGAATTGCAGGTGTGGTAACTTCCCGTTGCTTTCCACACGGGTGAAGGATGATAATGATGATGATGATAATGATAAGGATGATGATGATGATGATGGCCAGATGATTTCTGTGGACCGTTTGGGCCTTAAAGTGTTTTGCCTGACATGTGTGTCTTACAGTTAAGACAACACCACGATAAAAACCCTCACCCAGAAAAACTGCCCCGGCCGAGGATAGGCCATATATATATCTATATATATATATATATATATATATATCAATGCTACCCCAGATTTGTCATTACATTTCTGGTCTTCTCTCCTGCCATGAGGTACTTGTAATGCACTTTAGAGGTTGAGGCGCCTGGAAGGCGTGGTTATGCTGCCCCGATGATAAGAAAGGTGATGATGATGGGAATAATGCACCAGGAGAAGTTTTAATCTAAACTTAAAACAGATGGTATTCGGGAATCTTTTGGGCCTTAAAGTTTCCTGATGTTTGTTTAACAGGTGAGGAAAACCCCCGAAGAATACCTCACCCAGGAAACTTGCCCCGACCGTAAGATCGAATTCCGGCGCTGTGCGTGACAAGCGCAGCACGCTAACTTCGTCGAGACCACGCGTCTGATATAATGATTGAGAATGGGTGGTTTACGAGTAGATACTAGTGGTAGTTCGAGACAGACCGAAAACAGCATGTATGCCGACTCGTCCACGTCGTAACACCAGACGTTGTAGAGAACTAATTAATCACAAGTTTTACCCCAGATACAAAAAAAATCTAAATTAGCTAAATCAAGTCCCCTTAAAAGCTGTTACCTTCAATAAAAATACCAATGGTTCCTCCCCAACACAGTAAGAAATAGTTAGGACTTGGGGGTAGGTGTAACGGTCGAGGAATATGAGCCGAATATACAAGAGGAAGCGACAAGGTGTGATATGGTGTGCGAGTAACAAAGTCAGTGGCGGCTCCATGGCTATCATTTGCAAACTATTTCGGCACATGACCTCGTTTGCAGACTCATGTTTTAATCAGATATCACTTCTATTACAGTGTACTTTCAACCGTCTCAATTGCGGCATCTACTTTGATACACACTGTTTAAAAAGGTGCGTTTTCATGGACATTCTAACTGTAGCAATGACCTTACCATACGAGAAAAACGTTACATTATATCCTGGTTTTTCAGAGAATAAAAAGTAAAATCTAAAAATAAATATTTTTTTATAAAACCTTTATGGGGTTATTAGTTCATAAATTAACGAATTTGTGCATTTATTTTTATTAGCAAATAATTTATAATAACAGTTATATTGACAACTAGTTATGAAAGCAGAACTTTAGTAATGGGATTATCATATTAGAACACAATCGTAGTGAATATTTTAAGACGAGTTACTAAAACTAATTTTGTAACGTGTTGTCTACAATATTTTATCTACGTTTTGTTTATTTACGCATTGGTGCAGATGCGTTGGTTTGAGACCCCATTGGGGGGGGGAAAATGTTCCTATTGAATTTCGGATAGTAATGAACCGGTGTCCAGCACCATAAGAAATATGGTCAGGTACAATAAGTATCGTATCCACAGCCAGTCTAAAACTAGGGGACACTAAATGCTGACCTCATGTCACCCTTAACCGGCTGAATGATCCCCTTTGTTTTTAAATGACACATGAGGAGTGTACGGTACAAACAATTATAATAATTGTCATTTTATCCTTAATAAATGCAAAAACACAAATAAAATCAGCAACCGATTGGTAGGACAAGGACCTTTTAGTCTTCTAGCACCATGGTGTATTTCATACATTTAACAATATTTATTTTTAAAATAAAAAAATAATAATCTATTACGATGCGAGGTTGGGAAGTAGCTTTTTACAGAAGCTAAGACATTTACAAGATTCTGTAAAACACAACAAACATGCGTTGTACATTATTTTTTTGCGCCATAGTGTTTTCAAAATAATAAATAATAGTAAAATAATAACATCTTTAGTTGAATGCAGGCTTTCACGGCCGGTAATCATAATGTTGAGTGATTCCGGGTTCTGTGGCCGTGGTCCATAGTTGGTGTTGATACCAGACGTTTCGCCCTCAACTGCGGAGGGCATCTTCAGTGGCGAGTGCTTCTAGGCGTGTTTCCTGGTCGGAAGCTCTACTTAGAGTGAACGCTGCGGGCGTTGTATTGATACTAGTGGTGGGAGCAGGGTGAGCGGGCGTGGCTCTTGCTGATTGGCTAATGGTCGTCTCTTTGTTGTCCCTAGTGTTGATGCATTTATTTTCTAGTGTACGGTACCAGGCCTTAGACAGTTTAATACCTTCCTCTTTTCTGTTAATATTTTCCTTATGCTTGTGTATTTCTATAGCCTCTCGATATAATCTAGGGAAATAGTAGGAAGTTGTGGCTAAAACTTGTGTATCATCGAATAGAATCTGGTGTCCATTCATAATGGCATGTTCTGCTACAGCCGATTTATCCATTTCTCCTTGTCTGCAGTTTCTTTTGTGTTCTGATAAACGGGTGGCTATACTTCTTTTCGTGGTCCCTATGTATGGTTTACCACACGAACAAGGAAGTCGATATACGCCGCAAGTGGAGAGAGGTGGCCGAGGATCCTTAGCTGAGCGAAGGCAGTCTTCTATTTTTCTTGTAGGTCTGTAAACTGTTTTTATGTTGTATTTTCGTAGGAGTTTTCCGATACGATCTGTGACTCTTTGTACATATGGTAGGTAGGCTGTGCTGGTCGAGGGTGTGTTATCCATTCTGACGTGCTGTCTTCGTGGATGTATGGTTTGTCTTATTTCCTTGGATGTGTAGCCATTTTTCTGGAAACAATTGAACAGATGGTGTTGTTCTTGTTTAAGGTGTTGTGGTTGGCATAACTTAGTCGCTCTGTCGAACAGAGCGACTAAGTTATGCCAACCACAACACCTTAAACAAGAACAACACCATCTGTTCAATTGTTTCCAGAAAAATGGCTACACATCCAAGGAAATAAGACAAACCATACATCCACGAAGACAGCACGTCAGAATGGATAACACACCCTCGACCAGCACAGCCTACCTACCATATGTACAAAGAGTCACAGATCGTATCGGAAAACTCCTACGAAAATACAACATAAAAACAGTTTACAGACCTACAAGAAAAATAGAAGACTGCCTTCGCTCAGCTAAGGATCCTCGGCCACCTCTCTCCACTTGCGGCGTATATCGACTTCCTTGTTCGTGTGGTAAACCATACATAGGGACCACGAAAAGAAGTATAGCCACCCGTTTATCAGAACACAAAAGAAACTGCAGACAAGGAGAAATGGATAAATCGGCTGTAGCAGAACATGCCATTATGAATGGACACCAGATTCTATTCGATGATACACAAGTTTTAGCCACAACTTCCTACTATTTCCCTAGATTATATCGAGAGGCTATAGAAATACACAAGCATAAGGAAAATATTAACAGAAAAAGAGGAAGGTATTAAACTGTCTAAGGCCTGGTACCGTACACTAGAAAATAAATGCATCAACACTAGGGACAACAAAGAGACGACCATTAGCCAATCAGCAAGAGCCACGCCCGCTCACCCTGCTCCCACCACTAGTATCAATACAACGCCCGCAGCGTTCACTCTAAGTAGAGCTTCCGACCAGGAAACACGCCTAGAAGCACTCGCCACTGAAGATGCCCTCCGCAGTTGAGGGCGAAACGTCTGGTATCAACACCAACTATGGACCACGGCCACAGAACCCGGAATCACTCAACATTATAATAACATCTTTGTTGGAAATAATTGCGTTCATTATAAACAACTGACTCTAATATTAACAGTGTGGACAATGTTTATTATTTGAGACTACAGCAGGCTCTGACACCAATCAGTCATAAAATGGCGCAAAGTACGTATTTATTGTTTTATATATCGTTCAAATAGAGTTCAGTTCATTTAAAATGCAGTAATTTGTATTGAATAATGTATGTATATTAACACTACCTTTTGGATATATTTTTGTATATACATTGTACGTAGTATACATAATGGACAGTAGTTTTACTTCCCGCACGAGGTTTGTAATGTAATATTACAGTATAGTTATTTAGGTTGGCAACCCTATAATGTAGGAAGTTGAACTTTCAATCACAGTCGCCATTGCTGTAAGTACGACAAAACGCACTATCGCGCAAAAATGTATTATAAACAGCAGTTTATTGGACTCGATCAAAGCTTACTTGATCATTAAATAACTGATCTAAATTTAACAATAGTTACATCTCATTTGTTTCACGATGAGAGTTTTTCTAACTCGTAAGTCTAGATTAATAAATTAAAATCGCAATGAAGTGCATTACCCGGGAGTGGGTTTATGTTTTATTAGAGCCGTGTTTTACGTTTCATGCTTATTGTGTGTTATATGCAAATATAATGATTAGCTTTTGTTGGCAGTTAACATTGAACTAAATTATAATCAAGCAGTTTCATAACAATAGTTCATAATATCAGGCAATAAAAGCTAATCATTATATTCCCATAAAACACACAATAAGCATAAAACTTAAAACATAACTTTACAACATAGTTTATTGTTGAGTAGTAAGATTCCATAGCAACGTTTCCTTGGAATCGGCTCGATAAAATCAAGTTACTTACTTACTCACTGGCACTATCGAACCCGTAGGTTCATGGCCGCGCGGACATAAGCTCTCCATACTTCCCTATCCTGAGCTAATGCTTTCCAATCATTCCCTGCATAATCCACTTCTCCCAAATCATAGTTAATGTTATTCTCCCACCTCAATCTCTTCTTACCAACTGGGCGTTTTCCCTCTGGCTTTCCTTCAAAAAGCTTCCATGCAAGTCTTTCATTCCCCATACGTGCAATATGTCCTGCCCATCGCAGTCTACGATACTTAACTGTTCTTATTATATTTGGCTTCCTATAAAGACCATGTAGTTCATTGTTGTGTAGTCTTCTCGATTTACCTGTCAGTTCATCTCTCTTTGGTCCAAAAGTTTTCCTAAGTACTTTATTCTCAAATACTTGTAATATCCTTTCCTCCCTTAATGTAAGAGTCCATGTTTCGCACCCATATAATATAACTGGGTAACCAAATAAAACTATTCTAATTACTAAATATGATATCCTTTTATTAATTTTTAAAATAGTTTCCCTTAAATACATGAAACATAGATACAATATTGAGAATTAGTTATAATGTATAAGTCTGACTCTCTCGTTACAAATGTTGTGCTTTTGTACAGACTGCCAGGTATCTGAAAGCATGAAAACTGTTGTCAGCCTGTTGAATGGTTCATACGCATGCGTGGGCTGTCTGCAGGACTCGTTGACTATAATAAACCGCAAAACTTTGTCTTTCGTGACAAGCTGTTTGTAGTGAAGTGGTGTAAAAGCGACCTGTTCTTTCAGTTTTCAGTTTGGTTATTAGCAGACATGAGAAAATGAGACGAGAGCACACTTACTCGCCTCTAACGTATATTTCTTTTCAATCTTTCCCTCTCCCTCTCTCTCTATCTATCTATTCCTCCCCTTCTTCTCTTTCTTGTCATTTTATTTGTTGTAAAAAAAGAATGACATTTTGTGTTATTTCCCTTCGATGTGATGTAAATTCATTATTTTTTATTACAAATTAAGATTTGTTTCTTTTATGTATTTTTTTCGAAAATATGCTCGGGTGTTAACTCTATCTTCTTCTTCTTCTTCTTCCTCACTTCACGGGCTAGGCAAACATTGCCTGCTTCGCCTGACAGTTGTTCTGTCCATCTTTTCACTGGCCTTCCTACATTCCTCGAACATCTTGGCTTGTAGTGGAATGCTGCTATTCGTAATCTTGTTACATTCATTCTTTCCACATGTGTAAACCATTTATCTCTATATTTCTGATTTTCTCATTCAATGGATAAATATTTGACTCTGTTCTTACATTTTCATTCTTTATCCGATCCAATCTTGTGAAGCCTTTTGTTTTTCTAAGGAAGGTCATTTCTGCGCTTTGTATTCTACTTTGTAATTTATTGGTCATTACGCAAGTTTCGCTCCCATAAAGTAATGCAGGAACTACCAATGTTTTATAAAACTTTAATCTAGTATCTCTTCTTGTTTTATTCTTTAATGTTTTATGTATAGTTCCGCATATCATTTGAAATTTCGACACTTTCATATTTATATCTGTTTCAGGTCAATTCTATTTCAACTGTAAATATATGATGAACTCAAACATATAACAAAAGCTAATATAGCAAAAGTTTTTCCTAAATTTCCAAATACTTTGCAATTAAGATACTGTATATTCCAATTCAAATTATATCCCATTTTAAAAATAAAAATTTACGAATGCAAATTAAAACCATGGATCCGCTATAGGCCTATAATGTATTAAATATTTATGAGGAAAATTAATCAATGAAGACACTAACTTGAGGACTATTTTTTAATTTTTTACAGTTGTATCTCTGACTGTATGAGTAAGGTGAGAATAAACTTGTTTGATACCTGAGGACAATTTCAAACAAACTTTTAGCCATTTATCAAGATCTTGTGGTTCTTTGCATGATAGAGTTTTTGAGATGTTAAGAAACTTTGTTTCCTATTGAAAACAGATGTTAATAAATATAATTATCGTTGGGATACAATATTCCTAAGTTCCCTGAGATAAAAGAAAATTATTAATTTTCCAATGCATTACGCAAAAATGATCACAATTCCATCCAACATAACACTAAATGTAAACATTCCTAAAATATTACGTATTACAAATATTACCTATGTACAATCAATACTTATAGAATGACTATTTAACCCGTGCCCCAAATGGCAGTCAATGACCAATCACAATTCAATTAATTTTGATTTAGAACCAAACACAGTCTTTTTCACCTCGATTTTATCACTTTCATCTCAGCAAGTAGCTCCCAGATTGTATATATAGTGCACGAAAGTAACCAGATTCTGCTTGCGAGATATAATAGAAAAAAATTCATAGCAATTGATTATACTCTATAAAAAAAATAAATCAGTGGTTTCACTTTTCTAAACGTATTATTTCCCAGGAATTAACGTTGCAGAAAAATATAATTGACATATTTACATCATAGGACATCATAAATTAATTAATAACCTGTAATTATGTGTTTCATTTTTTCTCCACTAGGGTGCATTCTTACAATATTGCGATTCTATTTGGCAATAAATATGATCTGGTTGCAGTGATGAACTAATGAAACACAACTTTTCTCATTTTTCTTTTCAAACATCGCCGCTTACATTAAATATATATGTATTTTAAAATAACTACATTTAAATAATGATTTGTGTGTAAACAGCTTAATTTTATTCGTTAAATAGTCCTAACTCTATTCACTCGTTGACATCTGGAAATAAATATGCGTAACTAATGCAGCCTGGATAAGAAACTCACGCTAGCGCGAACCCTATCCCCATGCGGAACGTATGGCATATATACATACATACGTATGTGTGTTATTTATAAGTACTGTTAAGATACATTAAGTGACGAACTTAATATACAGTAAAACGTGCTTAAAGCGGAATCTCATGGGACCATTTTTTTTTACATTAGAAAAATTTCCGCATTTTAAAAAACTAAAACTTATTTATTAATAATCTTAGATTATAGAGTATCGTGTAAGTATTTTTACGTACCTCGAATTAATTGTAGTTCCGCTGCCTTTGATAAGTGAAGTATAGTATGTATGAGCGACATCGACGGTAATGCGGGAAAAAAAAACAGTCCCGTTTTATCAGCATTAAAATGTCTCTTACGCGCATATCCTGAAATTAAAGTATGCAGTTCCGGTTTCCGCTCACTAACTACACGTTCGTCCATATCCTTTGATTCCCTGCAAATTTCATTTCACACTACACTGTGTCGTCTATTAAAACTGTCCAACCAACCTAAAGATGTCTTCAAATCGTTATTCCCTAGGGATTTAGTAATAGATAGAGTATGACTTTGGAGCATTGGTCCGGAAAATTGGAGATTTATCTTCAATCAGTTTCACTTTTTTCGTTTAATGACAATGATACATACGTTTTAGCCATCTATATTCCGTAAATTCAGAACGCTACCTGTGAAAGGTCGGTCTCAGAACTTAAACTAATTTAATATTTTACAATGGTTATTCGTAAGACAGGTATCTGTATTTCACATAACGCGTGTGCAGTGAGGCCAAAATAAAATTTCAGGTATAGGCAGAATCTCACTTCACCCGGGGGCAGGAATCATTCCTTATCTTTTTTTGGCCTAACGGGAATTCAATGAAGTGGAAACTAATTTCTCTGTCTTTCCATTTTATACACTTTTTTTCATGAATTGTGTAGAACTACCATTCCCTTTCTGCGTTCGACAGATTCCGTTTTATGCAAAATAAATACACGTAATTACTGTTATTTCGCCGGGACCAATAAATTTTTTCTCATTAGACAGATTTCCGCTTTATTCGCGTTCCGAATTAAACAGGTTTTACTGTATTATGTACTTACTTACTTACTTACTTACTTACTCACTGGCATTATCGAACCCGTAGGTTCATGGCCGCGCGGACATAAGCTCTCCATACATCCCTATCCTGAGCTAATGCTTTACAATCATTCCCTGTATAATCTACTTCCATCAAATCATAGTTAATGTTGTTCTCCCACCTCATTCTTGGTCTACCAACTAGGCGTTTTCCCTCTGGCTTTCCTACAAGAAGCTTCCATGCACGTCTTTCATTCCCATACGTGCAACATGTCCTGCCCATCGCAGTCTACGAGACTTAACTGTTCTTATTATATCTGGCTTCCTATAAAGACCATGTAGTTCATTGTTATGTAGTCTTCTCCATTCACCTGTCTGTTCATCTCTCTTTGGTCCAAAAATTTTCCTAAGAACTTTATTCTCAAATACTCGTAATCTCCTTTCCTCCCTTAAAGAAAGAGTCCATGTTTTGCAACCATATAATATAACTGGTAGAATAATAGTTTTATATATTTTCAGCTTAACGTTTTTTGAAAGGAGTTGGGACATCAAAAGTCTCTGCAATGCATAATAGCATGCATTTCCAGAATTGAGCCTATGTTTAATTTCTTTGTGCGTCTCATTCCTATTTGTGATTATTGTTCCTAGGTATTTGAATTCAGCCACTTCCTCAAAATTTCCCTCATTTGTCATTAGCTGTCCATTTCCATTATATACTGAATTTCTACCTGTGACCACATATTTAGTTTTACTGATATTTACTTCCAGTCCTAATTTCCTAGTGTTACTCAATAGTGTGTGCGTGTTGGCCTTTAGTATCTCCTCGCTATCGGCCAATAGTACTATATCATCAGCATAAACTAACAGCATATTAATACCATTCAGTTGTAAGCCTTCCTCATTCTCTAAAGATTTAATGGCATGCTCTAATACAAAATTAAATAGTAGAGGAGATAGTGCATCTCCTTGCTTCAACCCATTCTGGATTTCAAATGTGTCTGAAAACTGTTTGCCTACACGCACCCTACTATTTGAGCCATTTAGACACATTCGAATAAGTCTAACTAACTTTTTAGGAATTCAGAAATCCAGCAGGATACTATATAACTTCTCCCTCTTAATTGAATCATATGCTTTTTTGAAGTCTACATATAGTTGATGTACAGTGCCATTATATTCCCATTTCTTTTCTAAAATCTGTCTTATACTAAAAATCTGATCTGTTGTAGACCTGTTTCTTCTAAATGCACATTGATGATCTCCTAGAATGTCATCAATGTAGGGAGTAAGTCTGCTTACTAATATATTTGTAAGAATTTTGTACGAAGTTGAAAGTAATGAGATGCCCCTGTAGTTGTTGCAATCAGTTTTATCTCCTTTCTTACAAATTGGTACGATAATTGATTCCTTCCATTCATCTGGAAGAGCTTATTTTTCCCACATCATACTAAGCAACCAGCGTATTTTGTCTATCAGTTTTTCTCCTCCTGATTTTATGAGTTCTGCTAGGATCTCATCTGAACCTGATGCTTTATACATCTTCAATTTTTCAATCGCCATTTCAACCTCTAATGCACTTGGCTCTGCGACTAGCATTTCTGCTGTCTGTAACTTATCCTCCTCAATGTCCTGTTCTGTATGTACATTTAATAGCTGATTAAAGTAACTTTTCCATCTATTTAATATACTCCTAGAATCTGCAACATATCCCCATTTTCATTCCGAATTATGTTTGTTCTAGCCTGAAACCCTTTCTTCTCTATACTAATTCCCTGATATAATTCTCTAATGTTCCTATTTTTTGCATTCATTACTGTATTATGTAAGCGAATTAATTATGTTATTTTATTAAAAATTTGTATTTTCTATAATTAATTTAATGTGACTATTTAACACATGACCCAATTGGGAGTCAATGACCAATCACGTTTCAATGAATTTTGTTTAACAACCAATCACAGTCGTGTTTCATCTCGATATTTATCTACTTCTGTTTATCATATTAAAGAAAGTCCCTCCCTTTTAATATTCTGAACAGGTCACAGCATTATTTTGCAGTGACTGTCTCTCCAACAAATGCGTTGAATATAGCAAATAATGAATAGATTCCTTCGAACTACACATTTTATAATTGTTTGTCCAATAATTGTATTTTAAGTAATGGTTTTACAGAGTTGTTTCCTAAAAATAATCAATACCTATAATGTTGGTTATAATATACAGTTTGATGTGTTTCATTTTTTCTCCACTAGGTTGCATTGTTACAATATTGCGATCCTGTTTGGCAATAAATAATATGATCTAGTTGCAGTAGATCAACAAATGAAACTAACCAAACATTTCTCATTTGTTTTAAAACATCGCCGTTTATATTAAATATATAAATATTTTAAAATAACTATATTAAATAATGAATTGTGAGTAAACAGCTTAATTTTATTTGTTAAATAGTCCTAACAGATACCATTCTTGATTTCCAAATCCTCTAGATAAATTTGGTAATCACTCGTGGCATTGCATATGAAATGCTTAATTTGTGAGATAGAAACCTACCTGCATATAAAGACATATTCCATTTATCTGTTTATTTATTTCAAATCACATGAATGAAAATTAATTATTTATGTCTGTCAGTATCGATTAATTGTAAACATTTCTCTCTTTACATTAGGGGTTAGTTTATCATCTCCCGTTGTAGGTAATTTTATGTGCCTCACTTCATCCGGTCCATGCAGTAACACGAGCTGTCGAAATAGAATTGAAATTCTGGATTATATATCCCTATAATTTTTTTGGACCAACAAAAACATTGAGAAGTTCTCCAGATGAGTGATCATATCCGAGACAACACTTAACATTTTAAGACGTCAATCACTCATACATGAATATTAAACAAAGCGAATATGATGTAGGCCCAGATGATGTACGAGAATATTGGACCTTACATTTTCCTGATATTTGACTTAAAGGCGAGGAAAAGAAACCCGAAAATACCTAACCCAGGAAACTACTCCCGACCGGGTATCGAAGAGGGAACAGCGGTGTACATTAATGTACAAATATAAAAACAGAATTATTGTAATTTTTGTGAAAGTTTACAAATATTATTAATGATAGATTCAACATGAAATAAAAACGACTATTTTTTTATCATTTGTGCAGTAAATGAGCGTGCCAAAACATTCTGACCCTACTGTTTAAAAACTTTGTTCTTCTGTCTATTACATTTTATATGACATTTACATTACAACATTTAATATATTTTTAACTCTTTATAATTCCTATAGTGTATATCTATATTGTCAAATATTTATTTGTATTTGTGCTGGTTGAGTGGCAGAGAAGGCCTTATGGCCTTAACTCTGCCAGAGTAAATAAAACATTATTATTATTATTATTATTATTACTATTACTATTATTATTATTATTATTTTAGGTATTTTTGTTAGGTTACGATGCCACTACTGAATTTTTAGCTCAGGGTTTAAATGGAAGCGTAAGAATTACTTTTCTTGTAAATTATAGTAATATAAATTTAGGAATTCTGTATGGACGCATAAAATATAGATGATTTATTCATTTAGTTTGATTAGGCTTTTTTTTAATAATACTTCCCTTCCAGAGTTCTTTTCGGTTTACATTTTTCCCCTTTTTGTTTTAATTTTACCCTTTTCCTTTGTGACATAAGCACCAGACAAATACCCAGATCAAGGCGGAAATTTAAAATATCCTACCTCGCTGGAATTCGAACCATGGTCGCCAGAATAGAAGGTAAGAACTCTACCCACCATATCATGGCGACGGACTTTCTATCAGTCCTAATTGTAAACTCCTTTCTTTATGATTCCATTTGGTTTATCTAATACATTTAGTTTCACTACCTGAATTCAAAGATATTAACATGAAGTATTTAGAAATAAACATTTTAACTTTGCGCATCTTATCTATTCAAATTTCTTTTGAAATGTCCGTCTTAAAATTTAAATTGGGATATACGTATTCAAATAATATAATTCACACCAAATTCCGTTCAGGTGAATAGTCATACGATAAAAATTAAAAATTAAAATGCACCTGTTGGCAGGGCCGTCGTCCTCAACTTTGTTAAAATTATGTATATAAAATATTAACTGTAGGTCTTTCGGAAGTTAGCTTTCATCATCAGCGGGATGAGTATGCGCTACTAGTAGACGCTGTAAACGTTGCAGGTCCTGATGAGTCTCCAGTGACGACGGCACCTACCAACAGGTACATTTTAATTTTTAATTTTAATCTTACGTATTTAACGTTTTGAAAGCTATGTCCTCTCGTGCTGATTCAGGTGATAACACTACTACTTAATGACTTGCGGGCCCGGGTTCGATACGCGACGGAGTTGAAAATTTTAATTAATTTAATTATGAAAGTCTTTACTCTCGGATCCAGGAGAGGTGGCAGTGTATTATGAACCAGATTCCTGTATTAAATTGCAGATCTCTCCGCAGTACATATGATGAGAGGGATGTTATATTGTTGATAGCGATTCGTCCGTCGGAAGGGGACGCTAACCTAGTGGCCCCTTGGTGTTTTTCGATAGGAGTAGGCTGCGTGCTGACATTGGATTTCACCTTCTCCCTTCTCTTCATCATCATGCTTCATATAACACACTTCATACTTTACATTACACAAAACATAAATACTTCATTTGAAATTTGTACCTTATAAAACAGTCGTCCTCAACTATAATAACTTATGTTATAAACGTCGTCACACTATTAAATTCTAGGCATTTTAAAGATATTCTTCATCCTCAGGAATTCTTACGGTACTAAAAACATTTGTATATTTCATACCGAGGACTTTGGTTGTTGGGCGTGTTCTCGTTTATCATATTTTTTTTTATTTTCTGCTTAATTGATAATTTCAATCTGTTGCAGGATATTGGTTTTTTGTCTATTGTTCTCTTTGTGGATTATTGACATGGTTTTATCCATGTCGTGAAATAGATGGCCGGTTTCTGAAGTGTGTTCAGCAAAACTTGATTTTCCTTCTCTTTTAATAAAATCTGAGAAATGTTCATTAAATCTTATTTTAAAACTTCTTGATGTTCTACTTATATTTAATACACAAGTGATCTTCTTGGTGATATAATATTAAAATATATATGTAGTTAATATGTCCATTTCACCAATTAATGTTTTAAAATGGTCAACAAGTTTCTACAGCCAAGCTGTCATTCTGAAGACCAGATATTGACTGAAGACAGAATTGATAATAAGTAAAGAAACAAATTCAGTTAAAAACAAACTACGTCACATGACGCAATCATTCATAAGTGAACAATAAAACATACTAAAACTAATCCTCTTTTGTTTCAATTAGAGAAAAGAGGGCGCTGTACGGAATAGGGCCCTTGTCTTTATTCATTATTTTATCCTTATTTTTATAAATTTCCAAACTTTCAAGGACGTTAAGGAATTTGAAATCCATGACCGAACGAACCAGCCTAAGGTTACTTTTATTGATAGCATGACCGTACTCAGAAATATGTTGGGCAACTCCAGATTTTTCAATTCTGTTGAGTCTGAAATGGGCAATATGTTCATTAAATCTAGTTAAAATGGATCTTCTGGTTTGCCCAACATATTTCAAGTCACAGTCATTGCATCCAATTTCATAAATACCGGATTTCTCTATACAATCGACTTTATCTTTAGGGTTTCCAAGTACACTAAGTACACTAAGTACACTAGTGTACTTGGAAACCCTAAAGATAAAGTCGATTGTATAGAGAAATCCGGTATTTATGAAATTGGATGCAATGACTGTGACTTGAAATATGTTGGGCAAACCAGAAGATCCATTTTAACTAGATTTAATGAACATATTGCCCATTTCAGACTCAACAGAATTGAAAAATCTGAAGTTGCCCAACATATTTCTGAGTACGGTCATGCTATCAATAAAAGTAACCTTAGGCTGGTTCGTTCGGTCATGGATTTCAAATTCCTTAACGTCCTTGAAAGTTTGGAAATTTATAAAAATAAGGATAAAATAATGAATAAAGACAAGGGCCCTATTCCGTACAGCGCCCTCTTTTCTCTAATTGAAACAAAAGAGGATTAGTTTTAGTATGTTTTATTGTTCACTTATGAATGATTGCGTCATGTGACGTAGTTTGTTTTTAACTGAATTTGTTTCTTTACTTATTATCAATTCTGTCTTCAGTCAATATCTGGTCTTGAGAATGACAGCTTGGCTGTAGAAACTTGTTGACCATTTTAAAACATTAATTGGTGAAATGGGCATATTGACTACATATATATTTTCTACTTATATAATTTTTTTACCGTCGTTACATTTGAGTTTATATACACCTTTATTTTCATATTTATTATTTTCTTCTAATTTGTTACGTATTAAGTTATTTAATTTATTTCTAGTTTTGTAAGCTAATTTTATATTTTTATCATATTTCTTGATAGATTTTGCCACTTTTACTTTTTCATTACGTGTGTAAGTAAATGTGATTCAATTTTTTGTTTTTATATTATCTTCCTTTTCAAGTTTTATTAATTTTGTTAAATCTTTTTTCTTCTTTGTTTTCTAACTAATTTGTTGATTATTTGTGAATTGTATCCGTTTTTTTATAGCTGAATGTTTTATGTAGTTCAATTCTTTGTGGTAATTTATTTAATTTAAGTGTGACGACGCGACGTTTATAGCAGAAATTATTATAGTTGAGGACGACTATTTTATAAGGTACACATTTTAAAATTGAAGTAATTCTATTCTCAACCGGTGTTCAAACGTGATTATTAAAAGTATAAAACATAAATGTACACTAATTCTACACTTATCTCTGTACTTAATACAATAATACATCGTGTGCCGAAGTGATGCGTACATGGAAAATAGACAATATTAATGTCATTTATCCGCCCAGCGCGGAACTCGAAGCAAGTGGGGTGGATTAGTATACTACTATTACAAGGGCTTAGCCTCTCCTTTGTTAGGAGTTACTAGACCAAGTTAATTTAGTTACGCTTATTCGCCTAAAGATGTCATGAATGGTATGCGGTCAACATACCGATCCAATGAGACATCTAGCAGACAAATAAGATATTGCCAGGATGACGAGGTCGGTAAATTTTGCTTTAGAGGCCTTTTTATTCAATCTTAAGGATATTTTACGAGCGTGAAACTTTTCAGACTCGGGATCCACGGCTTAAAGTTCCTCCCGGAGGACCGGCTCCTTAGATTTTTTCATCGTAAAAAAATCCATAGACCCCGGCCGAGTTTCAACCCGCGACCCTCGGGAACAGAGTCAAGGAGCATAACCATTTGTCCACCGCGGCCGACTAGAATTAGAATATCTATACACACATTTTTCAGAACAACTAATTTACTTGATAAAATGGAATGAAATTATGGACGTAAGTTTTCTGATCTCTGCGATTACAGCAAACATATATACTTGATTGACCGCTAGTAGCTAATAATGGGGGTCGAGTTTACCTTCACCTGCGATGGCATGTTAGGGTGTAGAAAATCAATTGAGTGAATCCGATATGGAAGGGTGATATTACTTTGTCGCCGTTATAGTCCATTTACTAGACCACGTAAGTGCCATTACTAAAGTAATTTGAACCGGACTGTAGTTGTTTCCTGCGATCAATTAAAGTTAATATTGTTGTCAGGTAAGAAAACTGCTGAGATCAAAAGGAAATGGGAACATTCGTCAAAAACCTGTTTACAGCATATGCGTTTGAAAACTAGAAGGACACAAGTGTTCTACACTCTCATATCCGTTATGTACTGTAAATGGATTCACAAATGACAGTCAAGTTATCGGCCTTATATATCAACAGCCAATATTAAAAAAAACTGACATGTCAATTTTTCAACTGTAAAAAGAACTCACACCAAGAAAATTATTCACTTAACTTTCGTCCCGTGAGATGGGACGTTTATATTAATAGCATAACAAACGTTGCTTTCAGATTTATGTTATTTCCAAAGTGATTCATTTAATTTATCGATTTAAGTTTTTTAACGATGTTTCCACTTGTATTTTGTCGCGCTTTTAATGCACCGTTGCAAATTATTAGTTAAGTGTATTTTCATTAATATTTTCTTCCTTCTCCGAGATTTTTTTGATTTCTTATTTGTTTTACTTTACAATCTATTTTACTGTACAGACACAAGCACAGGATATCATAACACAAGGGACACAAATTGAGATGTAAGATGGAGATTACAATCCCTACTCCACCGGGAATCGACTAAAGCCACTGGGGTAGAAGGTGAAAACTCTACTGGCCATGCCATGGCGACGGAATTATTATTATTATTTTTTTTTATATTTTCCATTTTATTTTATTTCACACAATATTTCACTGAGCAGACACAAGACAGAAAGTCATAACACAAATCCAGATCCAAGATGGAGAATGCAGTCTCTTCCCTCCGGGAATCTACTAAGGCCGCCGGAGTAGAATGTAGAAATTCCATTGACGACGCAACTGCGATGGATATATATATATATATATATATATATATATATATATATATATATATGGTATAATAAGAAAAATAAATGCCTGTACGGGATTCGAACCCGGATCTCTGAGTCTATACCTCAGCGTGATATCCATTACACTACCAGGCGAATCCAATTCAAACACTTATTTTTCTTATATATGTATTATACTCTCCATTATTACTAGATGTCGCGAGAACTCGGTCTTCACTGCAACCTAGTAGCTGACTATAACAAGTAAGCAAATTAAAGAGAATATTTTTATCTTATAGCAGTGACGCTTTATAGATGTTATAATTAAATGTTTAACATTGAGCAATGTAAGCTTAATATGGTATAATAAGAAAATAAATGCCTGGACGGGATTCGAACCCGGATCTCTGAGTCTCTACCTCAGCGTGATATCCATTACACTACCAGTAGAATCCAATTCAAACACTTATTTTTCTCATATATGTATTATACTCTCCATTATTACTAGATGTCGCGAGAACTCGGTCTTCACTGCCACCTAGTAGCTGATTATAACAAGTAAGCAAATTAAAGAGAATATTTTTATCTTATAGCAGTGACGCTTTATAGATGTTATAATTAAATGTTTAACATTGAGCAATGTAAGCTTAATATGGTATAATAAGAAAAATAAATGCCTGGACGGGATTTAATTTGCTTACTTGTTATAGTCAGCTACTAGGTGGCAGTGAAGACCGAGTTCTCGCGACATCTAGTAATAATGGAGAGTATAATACATATATAAGAAAAATAAGTGTTTGAATTGGATTCGCCTGGTAGTGTAATGGATATCACGCTGAGGTACAGACTCAGAGATCCGGGTTCGAATCCCGTCCAGGCATTTATTTTTCTTATTATACCATATTAAGCTTACATTGCTCAATGTTAAACATTTAATTATAACATGTATAAAGCGTCACTGCTATAAGATAAAAATATTCTCTTTAATTTGCTTACTTGTTATATTCAGCTACTAGGTGGCAGTGAAGACCGAGTTCTCGCGACATCTAGTAATAATGGAGAGTATAATACATATATAAGAAAAATAAGTGTTTGAATTGGATTCGCCTGGTAGTGTAATGGATATCACGCTGAGGTACAGACTCAGAGATCCGGGTTCGAATCCCGTCCAGGCATTTATTTTTCTTATTATACTATATTAAGCTTACATTGCTCAATGTTAAACATTTAATTATAACATCTATAAAGCGTCACTGCTATAAGATAAAAATATTCTCTTTAATTTACTTACTTGTTATAGTCAGCTACTAGGTGGCAGTGAAGACCGAGTTCTCGCGACATTTAGTAATAATGGAGAGTATAATACATATATAAGAAAAATAAGTGTTTGAATTGGATTCGCCTGGTAGTGTAATGGATATCACGCTGAGGTACAGACTCAGAGATCCAGGTTCGAATCCCGTCCAGGCATTTATTTTTCTTATTGTACCATATTAAGCTTGCATTGCTCAATGTTAAACATTTAATTATAACATCTATAAAGCGTCACTGCTATAAGATAAAAATATTCTCTTTAATTTGCTTACTTGTTATAGTCAGCTACTAGGTGGCAGTGAAGACCGAGTTCTCGCGACATCTAGTAATAATGGAGAGTATAATACATATATAAGAAAAATAAGTGTTTGAATTGGATTCGCATTGTAGTGTAATGGATATCACGCTGAGGTACAGACTCAGAGATCCGGGTTCGAATCCCGTCCAGGCATTTATTTTTCTTATTATACCATATTAAGCTTACATTGCTCAATGTTAAACATTTAATTATAATATATATATATATATATATATATATATATATATATATTATGTTTTACATTTTGTTTTACTTCATAATTACTTTTACTGTACAGGCACAAGCAGAGGATATCATAACACAAGGGACACAAATTGGGATCCAAGATGAAGATTAAAATCTCTGTCCCGCCAAGAATCTACTAAATCCGCCGGAGTAGAAGAGAAACTCCACTGACCATGCCATGGCAACGGACAATTTTTTTGTTTTGTTTTACATATTGTTTTAATCCAACCTTTCATAGTAATTCTGTCCGAGGGCAGGTCTTTCATTGCAATCATAGCATTTGCATGCAATGCTTTGCAGCCTTACTAGGGAATTATAGGTATGGTAGCTTCCCGTTGCTTTCCACACCGTTGAAGGATGACGATGGTAATGATAAGGATGATGATGTTGGTGACCGGACATTTGTCTTAAAGGTGAGGAAAAAACCCGAAAAAATCATCACCAAGGAGCCTGTCCCGGCCGCGAATCGAATCCGGGCCCGTTGCATGAGAAGGCAACACGATACTTCGAGACCAAAGCTGTGGACATTGTTTTAATTTATAATATATATTTTACTGTACAGGCACAAGCACAGGATATCATAACACTAGGGACACAAATCGAGTTCCAAGATGGAGATTACAATCCCTACCCCGCCAGAAATCTACTAAAGCCGCCGGAGTAGAAGAGAAACTCTACTGACCAAAACCATGGCGACGGACATTTTTTTAAATAGCTTATAGACTATTATGGAACATTCATGTTCATTAATTTAAGACGTTCCTAGTTCAAATTCCGCGATATTCCCTCCAGCTTTTTCATTTATTTTCTCAGTCGTTAGGTAAAAGGTGGGTAAGTGTTATCATGATTCATTGCGTTGCTAATCATAATTTCATGGGTAAAAAAGTGTACTCCGTTAAGAGACCATGAAGTCGACGAGGGGAGCATGGAAGCAAGTATTCTCGACACTTGGTCAAATGCACGAGAAGGAAATGGGTAACTGTCTATGTTCCAGCAGACTTTACCACAGAAAAGTACACTATGTATTATTATACACGGCTAATTGGGCACCGAAGTCAGTACGAACATGAAAGAGTGAAGGAAACAAGCTCCATTCCTCCACTCCCGATGATCGGTCTTCCGAATTTTATCAGATGCCTTGTCATCTAAAAGCGACACAAAAATTAATTAAGCTCTAGAGTCGGTGATAAACTCTTAACTGTACAGAATATGCTTATATACTTTTATCTAATTATTTTTCTTTTCTTCTCGGCTCTACAGGTCCTGGTGAAATTTGTCCTCATTCAAAGTCATCTTCCATATTTCACTTTTCTAAGCCCCTTTTTTTTCAAAACCTCTTCGTCTGTATTCAATAATTTTTTACATATTTATAATCATCTGTTCCTTGGTCTGCCTCTTATTCTAGTTTCCATTATTTATTCATACAGAAGATGACCTCGCATTATTCCCTTGTCCATTCTCTCCAAATAACCTACCCAGCTGAGCCTTAATGATATGAAATGTATTAGTATATCCTCTCCTTTGAATGTATCATTATTATTTATCTGTCCACCGCTCTGGTCTCTACGTAGCGTGCTGCCTTGTCACGCAGAGGGCCCGGGTTCGATCCCCGGTAGGGACAGTTTTTCTGGGTGAGGTTTTATCTGGGGTTTTCCTCACCTTTAAGACAAATGTCAGGAAAAATTTAAGGCTCAAACGGTCCCCGAAATTATATGGCTATCATCATCATCCTTATCATTATCATCATCATCCTTCACCGGTGTGGAAAGCAACGGGAAGCTACCACACCTACAATTCCCTAGTAAAGCTGCAAGCATAGCATGAAAATGCTATGACTGCAGTGAATGACCTGCCTTCGGGCAGAATTACTATGGATGGATTATTGATCTCTAAATATTATCTAATTATTCCACACCACTCCTTCATATATTGATCCACAAACACACACACGAATATATATATATATTGTAGCAGAAATAACTGCTCTAATTAATTTTATTATTATTAAACATTATTATTATATATGTAGTTGCACTTTCCAGAAAACGTTTCGTGAGAAACTTTTTCCAATCTGTTACGCTTCAGTATACATAAAGGCATGTCTGTCCATTGTAGCTCAAGCTCTTTGAAGATGGACACATGTAAGTAAATCGGTTTATGACCCCGGGACAATGCTTCCCTAATAATACGGCCTCACAGCTGGAGATGTAATGTCCCCTGCTCTGGAAGTCATCCTTCCAGACAGATAAATGACGGTCAACTTTAAGTGTGTCAAAAAATCACTAGACCGCCTGTTGAGATGGCGACAGTAGCCAAAAACTATGTCCATCTGTGTTCAATAAATTAATAAACTTCTCACCAGCGTGTGAAAATCACACCCTGTAAATTCACGACCAATCAGAATCCATAAGTAAATAGTATTCTACTAGTAAGGCGTTTTTTATGTATGTCCAGCCAATGAAAATATTGGTCTTGTAAAGTGTATTTGTAAGATGGAGTTGGATATATTCCGAATATCGGGAAAGTAGTCTGCTCCGGGATTTGTCCCCGGTGGAACAAAAAAACTAACATAAGACTACGCGCAGGTTTAATTGTTGAGAGTCCGCGCAGTACGGACTTGTATATTTCGCCGATCGCAAGGAAGCGACTCATTAGGTACACGAAAAGTGTTAGGCCGAGAACGGCAGGTTACAAAGTGATTTATATTAAAAGCATCAGTGTGCTGGTGTTATATCAACTTAGGTCGTGTGAAGACCAGTAATTATCAGTGTTCCAAAAATAGGTCCAGTATCGACCGCCACTCGCATTCCCGCGACCATTCCGAAGGAAAGAAATTCCGGAATATATTCAATTCAATCCAGTGTTTTGGAATTGGAACTGTCTTGTGCTACTTATGTTATAATACATATTATCATTAAATTGACGCCAGTGTTTGTCTCGGTAAGCCTCCTTAATGTCAGCTGTCCTTAGTTCGAACCTCGCCTTGTCCCACGGCGAAAATCCGCAACCCTGAGATACTTATAGAGTCCATGCCTTGTCTGCGGTAAGCCTCCTTTTATTTACCGTTATATGTGGCCCCCAACGTGGGGCTGAACATTAGATTTTTTCGCCGTGGTGTACCACTGCAGTGAGCGACAGTGAGCGACATTGAACGGGAGACGAGTACGAGGCCAGCAGCAGTTAGCACCGACATTGCGCGGATAATAGCTGCCACAACTACTGGAATTCGTGGAGTAGCTGCCAAACGGAGGATTTGGACATCCACAGGTCAAGTAAGCAAAGACGACCAATAGTAAGTGAGAAAGAAAATAATTATTTTTATTATATATGTGCATATGTACTGTGTCAGTGTCACATTTTTTATATATGTGTAGCGCTAGTAGTTGGCTATTCCAATAAGGGTCTACAATATGATTGCCCAGTAAATGGAAAGTGAATTTCCTTGTTCTATGAATCAATATTGAAAGCGAAATGCGCTTTATTAAAGATAATATTAAATTTGTGCAGTGGCAAGACCTAATGGAATTTCCCAAATACTAGCCAGTGTAATTTTAATAGTGCGCCGAGAATGGCCTATTCAATTTCAAATATGCCGCGAGAAAGCGCGATGGATTATGAACAAATAAATGTTCAGAGTAATAAAACTCATGAAATACAGGGTGATTCCCCAATAAGTGCAAAAGATGTATATCAATTGATGAAATTGTCGAATGATAATATGCAAGCTTTGAGAAGCGAGATTAGCGAGGTAAGACAGGAGATTAGATCTTGCAAAGACACACCGAGGTCGGAGTTAAAAGGAGAAGAAATTCCTGAAACTGAATTGGCCAATCAAGCGGTTGAGAATAAGCTCGACGTGATAGACAATCACGTGGATGAGCCTAACATAAATATATGTAAAGTAGAAGACGAATATGAGGGCGTTCAGATCGTTTCCTCGGCTAAGTCTAAAGAGAAAGTAAATGCAGTTCAAGTAATTGTAATAGGCCTAAATAATGACAAAGAAAGTGATAATGTCACTAGTATATTAAATGTAATAACTAATGAAGTTGAGGATAGCGTACGCAATAAAGTAAATTGCAATAAGTTGAGCCGACAAGGAAACGTGGAAGCGTCATGTTCGTCTCACAAAAATGTGAATAGTATAGAGTCGGTCGACTTTACCCCGAGCATGGGAAATGTTATCTCGGAGGCAGGGTCGAACGATAATCATGGGAAAAGTGTATGCGTTGAATTTCCTCCTCGAACGGTAAGGTTAAAGCCCATTAATATTGAGTCCAGAGTGGACAGAGAGGTAGGATGCCTCAACAAAAGTGTTGATAGCCGGAATGGCGAACGTGATAAAATCGATTACGATAGCTATGGGAATTGTGTCCATAATAGTGCTATAATCGAACCAGGTGCGTTCATAATCATGAATCTGATCGTGAGATTATTATTAATATTGCTCTTCAAATGTTGTATGGGCCCCATCATGGAAATAACGAAAGGGTTGATTCTGGGCGATATGCTGCATAAATATTGTGAAACGACTAGAGAGTCCAACCAAGATAAGGTAAGACAATATAGTCATACTAATCAATTCCAGAAAGTAAGGGATGTGCCTTTTATAGGTCACTATTATCAGGGCATTAGGTCACCGATGGATACATTCAGCCCGGGTACAAAATATTTTAAAGTCCGTGAGGATTGTTATAAAAGAAGAGTACGAAAAAAAAATAGGGATACCAGTCAGTTAGGCTTGTAAACATTCGAGCAACTGTTGACCGTGACCCAGACTCCATTCACAGCGACTATTAACCCCCTACATAGAAAGTGTAACTTGTTTAGGATTACAATATGTTTTTTTGTCAAGGAAAAACTGAATTTCGGTAAACTGTCCGACCTTTTTTAAAGTGATTTCTGTACGTGTGTAAGAAATAAAAACGAAATAAAGTTGTTTAAAACACGGGAAACTGTCCCGCTATCATGAGTGATAGATAGTTAAAATGCTTGGTGCATATTTTGGCCTATATAGCATAGGGGAAAAGCCTATATTTTATTATTATTTACGTGTCTGCTATTATTGCCACACGAATTATATTAATGAGTGAAGAGAATTTTTCTGCCTGATTAAAAGGTAAGTTTATATGTGCTCATTGTACCCAAGAGTTTTATGAATATTAAGTATGCTTGTGATTTAGTTGAATTGCCTGCGGGCGCATGTATGTTTTGGGCGATGATGCCTTTATTGAAAAATCTGTTCAAGTTATGGTTTTTATTATATCGGCGAGCGCGATAGATTTTAATGTAGAGCCCACTGAGGACAAAATGTATTAAATGATTTGTTTGCTGTGATATTGCACAGAGGACCTTTAATAATCTGTTTGCGGGAATATAATATAACCCGAGGACAAATGAAACGTTTGCTGTGAGATATTCCACAGAGGACGCTATTAATTAAAATTTGTTTGCTGTGACGGCAGGTCACAGAGAACACTCAATAAACTGTTTGCGGGAATATATATAGCCCGAGGACAAATTATATGTTTGCTGTGAGATATTCCACAGAGGACCCTAATGATGCAAGAAAGTGCTTGCAGTATATTGTTTATTAGCGCATTTAAATATGCGGAATGTGATATAATTAAATATCCTTGATAGGCCATTGAGATAGTCTGGCGCGCTCAGCCGATTCTTGATAAATAACAGATTAGCGCGGCGAAAAGCCGAAGCAAATGTTCAAAGTCACAAGCGATTGTTTTAATTATTGGGTACAATTAGCAATGACCCAGGTAAGGTCATTAATATATCAGGCCAAAATTCTTATAGATGTGCGATGATTGCCTATGTGTTACAATTATATAATTTACTTACACACTTACTGATCGAAATAAATATACAGATTGTCTGAATTGTAATCTCTTAAATTTGTCTCTGTGCCATAAGAATTAGTTTCTTTGTTTAAACTGGAAGGTGGACAAACTACCGTAAGTTGTTGAGTCCTCAATTAAATAAAAAAACGGGGTTATTAATCAGATGTAATGGAGTGTGATCACGTTTTATTTAGAATCCGCACGCGATTAATTAAAAGTATAGGGCCCTCGATTGCATAGGAGAGCCAAAATAATCATGCGCATACACTTCGCTCAAACTCTTGAAATGTATGGTGTGAAACTTGAATACATCAGGATGTATGAGAACTCGTGTGAAGTGCGTCGGATAATAAATAGTGCGTGCAACGATATATCCAGTTATTTATGTGGTCACTAGGTCAAAGTGATAAAAATTATATATATTTATCGAAGTGTTAAGACGAGCCTACATTCTGAAATTCTAATAGTAAAATACATGTTCTTTTTTTTGTGTTGTGTTTTTTTGTTTTTTCACTCATAGGCGTGATAGCCTACAAGAAATACGAAGTGTGTATGGTATAAGAGTGGAAAATGATTGTGCTTTACAGCATGTTTGTAGAATTGCTTACAGGTACTGAATTAAGTTGCCTACATTGTTTGGGGATGAGTCCGACGGGCATGTCAGATCCTAGCAAGGGTCAGAAGTGGACATTGCTCGATTAATAAGATGGGCATACCCATCTGATTAATCTCTCAGATGTAATTTGTAGCAGAAATAACTGCTCTAATTAATTTTATTATTATTAAACATTATTATATATGTAGTTGCACTTTCCAGAAGACGTTTCGTGAGAAACTTTTTCCAATCTGTTACGCTTCAGTATACATAAAGGCATGTCTGTCCATTGTAGCTCAAGCTCTTTGAAGATGGACACATGTAAGTAAATCGGTTTATGACCACGGGACAATGCTTCCCTAATAATACGGCCTCACAGCTGGAGATGTAATGTCCCCCGGCTCTGGAAGTCATCCTTCCAGACAGATAAATGACGGTCAACTTTAAGTGTGTCAAAAAATCACTAGACCGCCTGTTGAGATGGCGACAGTAGCCAAAAACTATGTCCATCTGTGTTCAATAAATTAATAAACTTCTCACCAGCGTGTGAAAATCACACCCTGTAAATTCACGACCAATCAGAATCCATAAGTAAATAGTATTCTACTAGTAAGGCGTTTTTTATGTATGTCCAGCCAATGAAAATATTAGTCTTGTAAGGTGTATTTGTAAGATGGAGTTGGATATATTCCGAATATCGGGAAAGTAGTCTGCTCCGGGATTTGTCCCCGGGTGGAACAAAAAAACTAACATAAGACTCCGCGCAGGATTAATTGTTGAGAGTCCGCGCAGTACGGACTTGTATATTTCGCCGATCGCAAGGAAGCGACTCATTAGGTACACGAAAAGTGTTAGGCCGAGAACGGTAAGTTACAAAGTGATTTATATTAAAGGCATCAGTGTGCTGGTGTTATATCAACTTAGGTCGTGTGAAGACCAGTAATTATCAGTGTTCCAAAAATAGGTCCAGTATCGACCGCCACTCGTAATCCCGCGACCATTCCGAAGGAAAGAAATTCCGGAATATATTCAATTCAATCCAGTGTTTTGAAATTGGAACTGTCTTGTGCTACTTATGTTATAATAAATATTATCATTAAATTGACACCAGTGTTTGTCTCGGTAAGCCTCCTTAATGTCAGCTGTCCTTAGTTCGAACCTCGCCTTGTCCCACGGCGAAAATCCGCAACCCTGAGATACTTATAGAGTCCATGCCTTGTCTGCGGTAAGCCTCCTTTTATTTACTGTTATAATATATACCAGAGGTCCGGGTTCAATTCTGTCCGAACATTTATTTTCCTTACCATGTCATATTAAGCTTGCATTACTCAATGTCAAAAATAATTTAATTATAACATCGATAAAGCGTCATTTCTACAAATTAAAAATATATTAATGTCTTTGACATCGTCCGATTCCCAATAGCCAATTTTATCGGTCCATCCAATCTCCTGGTTGCAGATGTTTCTCCTTCATGTATAAATATATTCCCTGACTCCATGAGGATTTAGGTCTTTCTCTGCCTCGTCTTCCCTCAGGTTTCCATTCCAAAACAGATTTTGGTAGCCGATCCTCTTCCATTCGCTTGTTATATTATCTTTAATTTGCTCGATATATCTCGTAATGATAGAGACTATAATATATATATATATATATATATATAAGAAAAATTAATATTTGCACTAGATTTGTTCGGTAGCGTAATCGATAGCGCACTGGGGTATGCATCCAGAGGTCCGGGATCAAATCCCGTCCGAGCATTTATTTTTCTTATCATGTTATATATATATATATATATATATATATATATATATGGTATGATAAGAAAAATAAATGCCTGGACGGGATTCGAACCCGGATCTCTGAGTCTGTACCTCAGTGTGATATTCATTACACCACCAGGCGAATCCAATTCAAACATTTATTTTTCTTATATATGTATTATATTCTCCATTATTACTAGATGTCGCGAGAACTCCGTCTTCACTGTCATCTACAAGCTGACTATAACAGGTAAGCAAATTAAAGAGAACATTTTTACTTTATAGCAGTGACGCTTTATCGATGTTATAATTAAATATTTAACATTGAGCAATGCAAGCTTAATATGGTATGATAAGAAAAATAAATGCCTGGACGGGATTCGAACCCGGATCTCTGAGTCTGTACCTCAGCAGTGTGATATTCAAACATTTATTTTTGTTATATATGTATTATATTCTCCATTATTACTAGATGTCGCGAGAACTCCGTCTTCACTGCCATCTAGCAGCTGACTATAACAAGTAAGCAAATTAAAGAGAACATTTTTACTTTATAGCAGTGACTCTTTATCGATGTTATAATTAAATATTTAACATTGAGCAATGCAAGCTTAATATGGTATGATAAGAAAAATAATTATATATATATATATATATATATATAATGATAATTCATTCACGAACTTAGGCCATTCGTTGACCTGTTCCGGCCTCAATAGAATTCTATCCAAGAGTCTTTTAAGTGGACGTCCTTTGAAACATTTTAAGGGAATTCTCATCATTCACGTTTATTATCCAGGTTTATGACACTGAAGTTCTCATTTGAATTCTATGTAGCCTATGTACGTATATCACGTTTACTGGTTTAGGTAAACTTGATTTTAGGAATTTCAGGTTTCTTTGCGATTTGTTCATACATTATTCCTTTATTATTTATTTCTTCTCCTAATTATATACAGGGAATCCATTTTAAGCGGAAACTTTTTTAGAGCGTTGCAGCTGCTCGCACTCTGCCCGCTATTGTACTTGCACCGGCGGGAATCGTGTTCCGTTAGTACCGGCAAATGGAGACAGTTGTTGGAAGCTACAAAATACAAATAACTAAACTAATTTAGATTATTATAAAAAATAGGCCTACACATTCATTCATAGTGTTCTGCTCAAGAGCAGGCCTTTCACTGCAAACTCAGCATTCTCCACTCTTTCTTTGACTCAACTTTCCTTTTTGTATCTGCATACAAACCATTTATTTTAATACCGTATTGTCTATCATCTGATGTCTTTTTCTGCCTCTAAATTTCTTTCCGTTGACCATTCCTTCTAGAGCATCCTTCAGCAGGTAGTTTCTTCTTAGCCAGTGGCCAATCCAATTTCTTTTCCTCTTCTTTATGAGTTCCAGCATTGTTCTTCTTTCACCTACTCTGTCTAGCACATCTTCATTTCTTACTTTGTGTGTCCATTTTATACGTTCCATTCTTCTCCATATCCACATCTCAGAAGCTTCCAGTCGCTTTTCCTCATTCCGTCGTAATGCCCACGTCTCTGCACCATATAATGCTACACTCCACACAAAGCACTTCACTAGCCTCTTTCTTATTTCTCTTGCCTACACATAGATGCTTATTACCATTTATTTGAGGCACTGTTGAAAATAACCCACCTTCCGCAGTAAGACAATGCCTCACATCGTTTGAACAAATTATCTGCCACTTTCTGTAATTTCGCTTCGGTTATAGACTGCATTGCACGTGTTATTTAGACCTTAAGTATTTATAAGGTATGAGGATTATTTCGGTAAACTTTTCCTTTAGGTATCCCCAAAGGTTATAATCACAGTAAGTTATGCCTGCTGATTTAGGGGGCCATAAACCTGTGCTAATTATCCTGTCATCAAAAACTTCACGTTAAGTTTCTATGGATTTATCAGCGATATGCTCTGTGGCACCATTCTGTTGAAAATATCCATAATCCTTTTATTCCTGTATCAATTCATTAAGGAATGGACGTAACAGTATTGTCACATAAACAGCTGAGTTTACACGGCTTTAAAAAATATAGGCCCAATTATCCGCCGGGCGCCGTCAGGATATTTTGAGAAAATCTCCGAACGCGCCTTCTATGGTTATTTCTCAATAAGTAACATTCCACCAAATAAATTCGCTGTTCAACCGTATACTTCATTTTCTATTACTTTTTCATGTAACATACGACAAGCGACATGCGTCCCACTACAATACACTGAAGCAACTAACCGCTGGGATGTTGTGTACAACTTGTCTCCAACGCTGCGATCATACTGCTCACAGCCGCGGCGGAACAATGGTGCAAGATTTCCTCTTAAAATGGATTTTCTGTATAGTACATATTAGATATATACAGTCTACAGGATCTACGCAAAAGATAATATGGATAAGATATGAATTAAGATGCTAAAGCTTCTCAAAATTAAATACAAATAAAAAGCTGTTTAATATAGATCAAATAGTTAGAACAATGTACTAGTTAAAAATTGTCTTTTAATAAAATATATTACTAAATTTATCAATCGTTCATATTATTATCTCTTTCTGTATGTATATATATATATATATATATATATATATATATATATCTCCATCCATCCATAGTAATTCTGCCCGAAGGCAGGTCCTTCACTGCAATCATAGCATTTTCATGCTATGCTTGCAGCTTTACTAGGTATTTGTAGGTGTGGTAGCTTCCCGTTACTATCCACACCGGTGAAGGATGATGATGATGATAATGATTAGGATGATGATGATGATCATACGATTTCGGGGACCATTTGGGCCTTAACGTTTTCCTGACATTTGTCTTACAGGTGGGGAAAAACCCCGATAAAAACCTCACCCAGAAAAACTGCCCCAATCGGGGATCGAACCCGGGCCCCGCTGCGTGACAAGGCAGAACGCTACCTCGAGACCACAGCGGTGGTATAGCTAAACTTACTTTAAACTATTAACACAGTGCTTTCGAACTAAAAATGATAAAACATGGGGGTAATTTAGTTACTAACTACATTTTTTCATTAACCCTTTACTTGTAATAATATAATCACAATATTTTTTACTTAAGATAGATTGTTTGTAACTACACAGAAAAACGAAACGTTATCGGTGGGATTATCTCTATTCCCAAGATCCGCAAATTTAAACTCGCCAGTGGTGATGGATTATCTTCAAGGCGTAAAAATCCAGATAATAGCTTCCTTCAGAAAGAGAGTAAAGCTGTTGGTGCCATGTCGTGGATTTACGGCAAGTAAAATCATTTCAAACCTGAAATATGAGTCCTCTGATTAAACATCTGGTCTTTAAGCGCCTAGCTACGAACTGCGACGCTAATGACCTTAGCTATTAAAGAGCCGCATTAAATGAAATACAATTTATTCTAATAAAATTATACTGAAATTATCTCTCTTCTGTTTCATGTTTCTCTAGAGAGAACTTCAGTACTGTTTGTTTTTGAGAACACCAGATAAAATAGTCATTACGTATAATGTAATAACATTCTAATAATTATTTAAGATTATTGTTATTTTTCTCGAGTGAGATGTCTGTGATCTTATTCTTGATTTCACTCTTGACGCATCGTTTGCGATTGAGGTATACATCTTCAGGAGACTTATGTGTTTTGCACTCCTCTGTGGAAAACTGGTTGATTTTCGTCGAGTAATCATGAGGACGTTCCTGCAGGCAGCTAACTTAATGACTGACGGTGAGCGATTCATTTCGTTCTCCTGGAATTCCTGGTTGAATTACTCACTGACTCTTCCATTTACTGTATTTGTGACTGACAACAGTTCTCTGAACAGTCCGCTGCGCTAACTTATTTATGGTTAGAACACAGACCGTGAAATTTATATAACGCACAAACACGACAAGAATATCTTGAACACAGATTTAAAAACAACATAACATATACAAAAATACAGGCTTTGAAAAATCATATAATTCTGTCCTGCGCAACAAATTAATTTAAACCTCTCTATACTCTTTTCATAAGCAATGCCACCAGTGATTTCCAATTTATCTAGAGAATTTGGAAATCAAGAGTGGCATTTGTTAGGACTATTTAACGAATAAAATTAAGCTGTTTACTCACAAATCATTATTTACATATAGTTATTTTAAATTATTTATTTATTTAATGTAAACGGCGATGTTTTAAAACGAATGAGAGGCGATGTTTGAAAACAAATGAGAAACGATTGTTACGCTTTTTCGTCACTGTAAGCAGATCATATTATTTGTTGCCAAAGGATCGCAATATTGTAAGAATGCACCCTAGTGGAGAAATTTATAACTAACATTAAAGATATTAATTAATTTCTGATATCCTATGATGTAAATATGTCAATTATATTTTTCTGCAACGTCATTTCCTGGGAAATAATACGTTAAAGAAAGTACAATCAGTGGTTTCTTTTTTTTTTCTTTTTGTGGTATAATCAATTGCTACAAATGTTTTTATATTATCTCCCGCAAGCACTATCTGCTGACATTCGTGCACTATATATACAATCTGATGCCCTTAGTATCTCCTCGCTATCTCAAATAATACTACACAATCAGCATAAACTAACACCTTATTAATAACATTTAGTTTTAGGCCTTGATCATCCTCTAAAGTTTTGATGGCAAGCTTGGCAGCGAACAAAATACAATGCTAATACATTCTTAACATGAATTTATATCCGCTAGTAAGCAGACCAGCATTCTCCTCTATTCTTATTTTTTCACCAATCTACGTGAATAATGACGTGGAACTGGCACTACTATCGAAAAAATTGTACGTAATAACCACTTAAAGCGATTCTGATATAACTCAACACCTTCCAAGATTACAAGTATAGCTTATAAATACACATATAAATTCCAGCTAAAACTAACTGGAAAGGAAGCATTATATCATAGAATTCAAGGACATGCGCAGTCAAGCTACAATTGAAGAGGGAACCAAATGAGGTCCTAAAATGGATAGTCCAGAGAATATCACTTCATCAACATACATTTCTTTGCTGGCGTGAATGCCTACATTCTTACAAATCTTTAGGAGTTAGTGATCATTTGTGAAATTCTGGTCACCACATTAGTGCCCATACTCTTATATACAGTCATGCAATTTGTGATAACACTATTTAAAATTAGGATTATCAATGTCAGTGACAATATTTTTTGTTTAATTGCTTAAAAATAAGTAATTTGTTAGACAACAATTATAATTTCGGTGGATGCGTGGCTCAGGTTTGAATCCTGGTAGTTTCAGAGGGATATTGGTGGTCGGGATTTTTTTTTTTTTTTTGGGTTTCCCCTTTCCCGAATTTCATTCTACCATCATTCTCTACTCCTCCTCTCCCCCATCTTATTAATTCATTTCCGTTCATTAATTTAATCACCTTTGACCTCACCTCTTATTAGATAAAAATAGCCAGGTTTAGCAAACCACATGTATTAAATGTGTGATTAATGTAAACATTCATGCACTTCCTCATGACTCCGAGCCTATATGTCAACTTTGGCAGAATAGGGCCAAAGGAAGTGTTACAGTCCATCTCGAGACTTTGGTCTCATTCCAAATAAATGGTGGTATAAGCCATGTGTGTGGATGCTTGATGTATATCGAATCAGGAACACCATAATATACTACACTGCTCAAAAAAATTAGGGGATATTGTGGAATAACCTATTAAGACTATGTTTTTAGGAACAGTATTAGATGCAATCACTTTCTATTACTCCAAAAGAATGTCAACAAGAGTTTGAAGTCATTACGTAACCTCTGTACCACATCAGATGTCAAAGAGATCCTGATTAGGAATATGGCAAACAAACAAAGCAACATTAACATGGGTGAAAATGTTTCTTTAGTATGGTGTATGGTCTCCTCGAACGGCCAGCACTGCCTCACACCTGTATGGCATTGATGCAATGAGGTTAGCAATGAGTTCTTGGGGGATACGTGGCCACTCTTCCATAAGAGCAATGTGCAGCTCTGGAACAGTTGCGGGAGGTGCTGGTCTGCCTGCAATGCACCTGCCTAATGCACCCTACACATGCTCAATCGGATTTAAGTCCGGGGAGGAAGCTGGCCATTGCATACGCTCGATACCCTCCACTTCCAGCATGTCGTCCACCAAGCCAGCTTTGTGGGGTCGTGCATTATCGTCCATAAAAAGAAAAGAATCACCTATGGCATCAGCATAAGGCACGACAAAAGGTCGGAGAATCACATCTCTATACTTTACCGCAGTCAAAGTACCACCTTGGATAACGTTGAGGTCCGTACGTCCACCACTACTGACTCCTGCCTACACCATCAATCCACCGCCACCATATGGGGATCTTTCACGTACAAAAGCTGGATTGTTTCGTGTCCCTTTTTCTCTCCAGATGAATACACGCCGACTATCACATTCCATGTTGAATCGCGACTCATCAGAAAAAAGAACTGATCTCCATTCAGCATGCCTCCACCCACGATGTTCCTCCGCCCAGTTTCTGCGATCTCTACGGTGTTGTGGAGTTAACCTGGTACACACCATGGGCCTACGGGCATAGAGACCACTTCCATGCAGTCGATTAGGGACAGTTTGAGTTGACACCCTGCGTCCTTTGAGTTGCATTCTGCTGTCTATTCCGACGGGCTGTTAACAAGAGGTAACGGTCATCCCTTGCTGTTGTTGCCCTTGGTCGACCTTGCCCGGCTCTTCTGTGAACAGTATGTTCTTTGAAAATGATTCCAAAGACTGGAAATCACGCTTTGAGACACCCCAATGGCTTGTGCCACCTCTTGTTTTGTCTGCCCAGCTTCCATCCTTCCTATGGCCCTCCAAGCCATTGGTTCAGGTAAATCACGTTGTCGAGGCATCACTGTCCCTAAGCAAGTCATTCACTAACTGAAAACTGGACTGGATTTAAAAACAGCAACAAAACATTCACCCCCACACCACCCTTTCACATCATCAGTACAGACACTGCCCTCTGGTGTGGTACCGAGGTTACGTAACAACTTCAAACTCTTATTTACATTATCTTGGAGTAATAGAAAGTGATTGCATCTAATACTATTCCAAAAAACATAGTCTTAATAGGTTATTCTACAATATCCCCTAATTTTTTTGAGCAGTGTTACATATAACAGAAGAGTCGATTTCATCTCACTCATTCCATAAAGGCAAAGGTGGGTAATATAATGAACCTGAAATGGGATTGTCGTGTTAGGATTTTAAAACCCGAACCAGTCTAATCTTAGACAATAATTTCAGAGAATAAAATCGACCACACGAAAAATATGAATATACATCTGTTTACGCGTATGTTTTGAGTACATGAGTTAGTGTTTGTGTGTGTGTGTGTTTAATGTGTAAACGGGAGTAATCTGAACGAGACAAACTTTGAATGTAGGTTTTAAGAACTAAATAGTGTGAATTGGCACTTTATCAAACATGTGGTGACATGTTCATTGCTACAAAATTACTTTTTTTATTACCATTTTAATGTTAATAGCATAAGCTTTGTTTAGCTGAAGTTAGAAGCAATAAACATATTGCAATAAACATAACACATATAAACGAGTATTATGGTATTTTTAATGACGATAAAATTGTCAAGTTTAACAGTTTTAAAGTAGAACAGAGAATATTATTATAACAGACTATTTATTTTAAGCGTTTATGATATCGACCGAGACAAAATAGGTATCGCAATTTAGCGCAAAATCAATTCTATCACAAATAAATTAATTGATATTCCTCTGGAATGAATAAGAGCATGAAATATATATTCCATATTGGAAATAATTGTATATATTGTCATAAAATATACACAGTATATTTCATACATACTGGAAATAATTATATTTATTGCCAATTATTGTTAATACTTCTAATAGTAGGAATATGTAAAGCATGTATCAGATTTAGGATGTGACATTTAAAAAATATTACATGTGGTATTGAAATTAAGCACAATATTGTGAGTATATATTCAATTAATTTTATAATTTGTATATAATATTATTTAACATTTTTTGGTATGAAAATTCAGAATTAGATAGTTGTGGAATCAATGGCAAATTTAACAACTACATAAATAAATATAAATTGTGCATATAACCTCTTCAGCCTGATTATATCCTACATAATACATGGGAGTTTGCATTTTTTCTCATTTAATAAACAGCTCAAGCTCGCTGTAATTGGTTTTACAATGATGTTACCCAACGCGTCATTCTCATATCTTTATGTTATTTCTATCAGTTAAGGTTAGGTGGCAGCAGTGTATAAATCGTAAAATCGTAAACCCTCTGTACTATAAAATATTAAATTCCCAACAAATGTATCCCTCATTTTTGTAAACATTTAGATAATTCTGCTACTTAATAACTCATAGTATAGCCCTACTAAAAACATAATTATAATTTATATTATACTATTTTAAAATTATAATTATAATTCTCCAATCAGTTTTGGACTTCATAAATAACCACAAATTTAAAGCCCAAGAATAGGTGTTCCGAAGAAAAAAAAAACGAGATTACTTTGGGTTCTGTTAGATGCTGGCATAGAATTTTATTTGTCATAATTATACTTTAGGACAGAATAGAATAAAGGTTAATGCATTAAACCAGATTAGACCTCCTACATAATTGAATAATCAGTTAGTAAGAGGCAGAGCATTCGCTATTATACATAGGCTTAAAATTTTTCTTAAAGGCTGAAACATTTTCTTCCCTTTGAATTGAAAGCCTTCTGATGCCTCATTTCGACTAACGTATTGCACTTAGCGACCTTCTCTTGAGCGTGTCCACAATATTTGCATCAGATAGGCCTACATAAAAAAATTGTGCTTTGAAAGCATTTCTCCACTCTTCAAAGATCGTTATCGGCTCAGGCTAATTGACCGCCGAAGCTTACACTCTCTTCTTCTGATTTTCCAAATTCTGCTAATTCTAGCCATAACTACCTAGTTTTCTCGTTTTAATTTGTTGTCCTCAAATCATGATTTAAGTTCCAGGTCAAAAATTACTTGACATTCTCCTATTTTCTATATATTACACAGTATTTTCTTTCAAGAAAGCAAGTTAATAATTTTAATAATCTCTAATGCAGCTGATTTTAATTTTTTCAGCTTTGCCTTATGTGCATTTATATTTACCTCTAAACTAATTTTCTATTAATACCATTATTGTAAACATTGTCAGTAATTTTATCGTCCATTAAACATAATCTGTGAAAATGTAATTGTACACACACACACACACACACACACACACACACACACACACATATATATATATATATATATATATAGTGTGTATTATATAATTTTAATTATCTCTGGCTTAGTGGAAAATAAGATATGTTGGTCATAACTGTGCCAATATAAATAAAGTTTTAATCATTATTTACAATGAAAACCATGATTATGAGTTTATCGCCTCACTATGATGGTTGTCCGTTTATATAAAAGCGGGTGCTGTGCGACAATGCTGGACAATGATTGACATTCGGAGTTATTAAAGTGGCGGTAGTCGTCATCTTTGTATTTAATTATATATAACAAACTGATCCGCTGGACAACCATCATAGTGAGGCTAGAATACAAAGAAGAGACACAATTCACAGTAGACGGTACAACATTTCAAACTAGCAGCCAATATACATACCTAGGACAGACAGTCAGCTTGCTAGATAGCACAAAAAAGAGCTCCGAAGAAGAAATAAACTAGTATAATATACGTTTTGGAATCTAAAATTCATACTCAATTATTTATTTGGTTAGTTTAACACTACCTGTTCCTGCTAATAGTCTCATCATGCCGTCAGGAACTGATGTTGCTCTTTGAAAAATTTCCAGAGATATAAACTTACTTTTCATGTTCGAGAGTTTCTCTGACATAACCGCTAACTTTTAACTTTCGCAAAGGAAGCTCCGTTTTCAAATTTTCTTCACTCGAAAAATACAAACATATGTTGAATTCAAATACCTTAGAACAATATTTACAAACAGAAATGAGTTGCAGAAAGAAATTAATCAGAGTCCGAACTTCGGAAACGGATTCTATTATGCATTACGACGCAAATTAAAATAATATAAAATATGAAATTCATATTCAAAATACTTTAAGTTACTCTTGGAAAACCGTCCGTTTTCATTAGAGTATAACGAATTTCTATGTGTGACTATATATTTAGTTTTATTGATGTTTACTTCCAGCTCCAATTTCGTAGCGTTATTCTTTTAAAAGTTGATTTATCTTGAGAACTGGTTATTCTTACTGCTGATATTTAAGCACCAGAGTACTGGTCCGTATGTGTATATATATATATATATATATATATATATATATATATATATATATATATATATAATCCTGCTTACATTTCAAATATGTCTTAGGAAAATTGCTTCTGAGATAACGAAGTTATAGCTAGACTACAGAGGTGGACAAATTACTTCATTACAATTTTTAATTTGGGACAATCAATTTATTAGCATATCCGGACACCATGTTGATCCTATAATACAGTTATCAACCATCTCTAGGAGTGGAACGCAATGGAAGCTGCGTGATTTACACTTCCCCTTTGAGGACGTTGCTCTTCTTAATGGGCAATTTAAAGCAATCAGAGAGCTTCTTACTTGAAATGATTGTCCAATTATAGAATTAGCTTACCAACCACTTTGTAACGCATGCTGATGGATTCCTTTATCAGTGTTTTAGTCTAGTACTATGCGGTTTGAATTAAACTACACCTCAAATAAACCTATCGCCGTGAGAACATTTAAGGAATTTGTCTTAAGAATAACTACATTCCTTTCTCAGCTATTAACGTGTCAACGGTTAAGGAGTATGAAAAATATATGTCAGTACTTTATGAGACGAATAGTCTAGAAAGATCGCAGACAGTATAAAGAAGACAATGCCCTACATAGAAAGAGAAAGAATCCAACAGAGGATAATTGCAATTCTTTCAAATTTCAGAAAGCTGTTAGGAATCCTCTTTGTTGGTATAAAGTGAATGAGTGCATCTTAATTATTGACTTGAAATTAATACTGTGACTTAAAATCAAAACCTTCTTAACTTTAGAATATTTTTATAAATAATCAATGTCATGACAGCTCCGAACAACCATGGCCTACTGAATTGATTCGTAATTGACTTGCAAATTGTAGTACAGAGAATCACGTGGCTAGCGTGACGCATTCCCTTATTCTTAGTTTTAATTTTTTTAACCGGATCCGCTCTTATGTAAAATATATATTCAATTGTTTTCCCGAGACAGAGTGGAACTCTTTCCAGCTCATACAAGGTGTTTCAAAAGTGATGATTTAAAACGTACGGATAAAATGTTAGAATGAAGAGAGAATAAAATGTCCAAATAAACATTGATCCACAAATTAACTATTATTGAGCAGGTTTCCACAAAATACATCACTGTACAAGTGCTGATGGTTATGTTGGCATTTCTACCATAAAGTTCTGGGATTCGAGCTTCTATAGTTGTTTCTGTTTGGGCTTGGATGCTGTACTTGTCTCATGATATATACATTAATAGAATTTTCACTGCTTTTGTTGGTAATAGCTTTTGGTATACAGCGAGTCCCAACCAAATATATATATATATATATATATATATATATATATTAACCAGTTAATTTGGACTCAGATTATTTCAACTTTTGTGTTTCTCTTTTACTTCACATTCTTTCATTTTGTGCCTTCACTTTTGAAACTTCCTATATAAACCAGAAATACAATTCGTATATAAAACAATAACCAAAATGCATTTGTATTTATGACATTCGCCTGATGAAGATACAGTGTACTCAAACAGCTGTTACGAATGTTAAATAACAAATATTTATGAAAATCATATAAAACTTTGCTACTTTCATTTATTAGATACCCGGCGTGCGCTGCTACGCCTAAGCAAATGAAAATTAATGTGCTTTTATGCTTAGTTGAATAAGTAGGAGGAAAAATAATTATAAATTTATATTTTTTAGATACCCCGTGCTGATTACCCGGCGTTGCCCGGGAATTTACTTATCCCGATCTTCTTGACATAAATGAGCTGAAATACGAAAATTAATGTGTTTTATGTTTAGTTAAGTAAGGAAAAGGAAAAATTTATATCGTAATTATTTTTAAATACCCCGTGATATCATGTAAATACAATAGGAAGTAACATTATGAGTTTCTCCACGGTGAGACAAGCCTAGAAGGCCCTTGGCCTACCTGCCGGCTGCTGGTCTCACATTCACATGTGTTAATCACAGAGGTAGACGATCATCCAGCCAGTGTAGCGGTGACATGTGGTCAGCACATCGTGTCCCCCAGCCGTTATAGCTGGTTTTCTCAACCTGGAGCCGCTACTTAATAAATAAGATGAGCCTTTTTCATCTTATCTCATGTTTGTTGTTTATTATAGGACATGTTTCAGAGCATCTTTGCTTTATCATCAACTTATACAGACTGATGATCTTTAAGTTATCGGTCCTGAATGTCGACTCCTGCTCCTTCTTTTTGTGGTCCAAAGAACTTGCATATTATAAATTGTCGACGAGAGAATTTAATACGCAAGTTCTTTGGACCACAAAAAGAGGGAGCAGGAGTCGACATCCAGGACCGGCAACTTAAAGATCATCAATCTGTACGAGCTGATGATCGAGCAAAGATGCTCTGAAACATGTCCTACAATAAACAACAAACATGAGATAAGATGAAAAAAGTTGAAGTTATTTATTTCCATTATCATAAGTATTGCCACGAGTGATTTGCAATTTATCTAGAGAATTTGGAAACCAATTTTTAGGACTATTTAACGAATAAAAGTAAGCTGTTTACTCACAAATCATTATTTAAATATAGCTATTTTAAAATATTTATATATTTAATGTAAACGGCAATATTTGAAAACAAATTAGAAATGTTTGTTTCACTCGTTTATCACTGCAACCAGATCATATTATTTATTTCCAAAGGATGGCAATGTTGTAAGAATGCACCCTAGTGGAGAAAAAATGGAACATATCAAACTGTATATTAATTAATTTCTGATGTCATATGATGTAAATATGCCAATTATATTTTTCTGGAACGTTATTACCTGGGAAAAATTACGTTTAAGAAAGTGCAAACAGTGGATTCTTTTTTTTTTCTTTTTTTTTTTTTGTAATACTGTATAATCGATTGCTACAAATGTTTTTATATTATCTCCAGCAACCACGATAATGTTACATTAGTGCGCTATATAAACTATCTGGTAGCCACATGGGGTCACTGCAGAGCAATGCTATACCTATTCGGAATGTTAAAAAGGAGGGGCTTGATTTTACAGAGATAAAATTAAACTGATAAAATCGAGGTGAAATATGACTGTGATTGGTTGTAAATAAAAAATCACTGAAATGTGATTGGTCATTGACTCCCATTTGGGGCATGAGTTAAATAGTCATAAAATAATGCACCATTAAACATCCGAATTAATTTTGTGATAAACCATACATTTTAGACTCACAAACCACAAGATATTTTTATCATGTTCTCTACAAGAAATGTATAGGTACTAAAAATATTTTGCACTTACATTACATCCATCCTATAAATAGATTGGGCAATTGCTGTGTCACCACTCAATTTAATTCTCAGTACCGATCGAGTTACTGTGCATTTGAACGGTCCTGTGCCACTGGTTACTGTACTTTGAGTATCAAGATACCCCCACCTCTGCTGTAAATGATTGAAAACATTTAAAAGTAGAGAAAACAACTTGGTCTATTATGTGATTACTATTCCTTGTGAATGTGGTAAAAGCGAAGTTTAAACCACAGTTTTCAAAAAAAGGGATTCCCATTACACAATTCTTCTTCTTCTTCTTCTTCCTCTACGCACGAAAGCTGGCAGCTTGTTGCGTGTTCATTCACTACAGGTCCGGGGTATGGTGACATCCTTCCATCGTAGTTGTGGTCTTCCTAATGGCCTTTTCTGCTGAGGTTTCCAGTCACGTACTTTCTTCGCTAATCTACTGTTCTCCATTCTATCTATGTGATCGTTCCAATTTAGTCTTCTATCATTTATCCAAAGGTTTATAGGTTCAATTTCACATTCTTCTCTAATAACAGAGCTGCGAATTTTCTCTCTCAGCGATTTTCCAACGATTTTCCTTAAAACTTTAATTTCGGTTGTTTCATTGATTTGTTTTTTTTTCTTCTGAGAATTCATAATGTTCAAAATTACATGTTTCTAGAAGTCTTTAGGTTGCTATGATTATTGTTAGCAACATAACTTCCTTTAAAATGTTTCTTTTCCAAATGCCCCAGGTTTGTCTTTCGACATTCCTGGTTTCCCTCCTGGCATGGCGTACTTGTAACCCACTTCTGAGGTTGGGGCGCATGGAAGGCGGGGTTACATTGTCCAGATGATATGATGGGTGATGATGATGATGATAATTGTGCGCCAGGAGAGTCCCTAATCCTAAGCTTAACCTAAGATGAATATGAATGATGATGATTGCGATGGCCATATGATTTCGGGGACCGTTTGGGCCTTAAAGTTTTCCTGACATTTGTCTTACAGGTGAGGAAAAACCCCGATAAAAACCTCACCCAGAAAAACTGTCCCGACCAGGGATCGAACCCGGGCCCGCTGCGTGACAAGGCAGCACGCTACCCCGAGACCACAGTATTTAATTCAACAAATTTGCCATACGTTTCCGATTGTAAGGTGCACTTTTAACAGAATTATTGAGACCTGAAAATCGAGGTGAGCTTTTATATCGTGTGCGTCTTATATCCGCATACAAATGATAACATTTTGGATACGGCAAATTTCCATCGTCGGACATTTGTTTCTGCAACACCGAACGTACGACTAGTATGTCGGTTTCCATATTTTTCTGCAGTATAAGATAATGGAAATGGACAGCAAATGACAAATGAGGAACATTTTGAATAAGTAGCTGAATTCAAATACCTAGCAACAATATTCACAAACAGGAATGAGATCACAAAAAATTACACATAGCCTCAATTCTGGAAATGCATGCTCTTGTGCATTACAGGAACTCTTGTCGTCCCAACTCCTTTCAAAAAATGTTAAACTGAAAATATATCTTCTTCTTCTTCTTCACGGTTTAGGCTCATTTACTAGCCTGTTCCGCCTCCGAATTGCTGCTGTTTCCATCTTTATTTGGTCTTCCCAAACTTCTTCTTCCTCGTGGTGAATAGCTGTATGCTGCTTTTGGTATTCTATTCTCAGTCATCCTTGCCAAATGTTCTTTCCAGTTTGTTCTGTATTTCTCTATTATTACTTTTAGTTGTTGTCTTATTTCTGTGTTATGTTTTTAGTCTGTTTTTTTATATATTGCTATTGGTCTGATGAATCTCATTTCAGCAGCTTGTATTCTGGCAGATTGTTGTGTTGTCACTGTCCATGTTTCGGATCCATAAGTAATAATAGCCACTGCCATTGTCTTACATAATTTTATTATAGAGTCTTTCCTGGCTTTATTTTTCAAAGTTATTTTTAATGTCCAGTTATATAATTAAACTTATTTAGTCCAAGGGTATGCATGCGCAATATAGTTTCCATTGCAAACACGCAGCCTCTGCATATCACCTCCTCTCCCAACCTGCTCGAGGTGGACCTGCTAATCCGAGTGACCCAAATCAAGGTTGTGGTATAGAATCCCTTCGGCGATTTGGGTCGGAGAACTGATGGGAAGAGGGGGTCCTTTCTCTGGGATGATAAGAGACCCATGCTCGGGGAAACAAGAGTAAAGTCCACAAAGACAACTAATTTTAATAGGTTGGCGGAAGTGGCAACCCTCTAGATGGGGTTAGTACATCCAGGAGCTGGACCTAAAGCTTCGAGGTGGCAGTCCCACCAATGGTCTACTCTGCATAGCGTTGGTACCGCGATCAGAGGAAAACACATTACTCGTATTCTTCACAGTGGAAACTCGGACGGACTTAACCACAGACGACCTCAGCGTAGAATTAAGGACAAACGATTTGGTATAAAGGATCGGATTAAAGTGGGAACTTGGAATGCCAGAGGACTAAACACAAAAGAAGAAGAACTAATTAGATAACTAAATAATAAAAATATTGATATAGCAATACTTACTGAAACAAAAAGAAGTTGAAAGGAACAAAAGATATTGGTAATTATATACTAATATACAGTGGATTACCTCAAGATAGAAGAGCTTGCAGTGGTGTAGCTATACTAATTAATAGCAAATGGAGATACAAGTAATAAGCTACAAATATGTGAATGAGAGAATAATAACAGTAAGGTTGAAAATAGATCGGAATTACTTAAACATTGTAGGAGTGTATGCATCAGAAGAAGGGAAAATTGAAGACACTTATTTTCTATGATAAATTATAACAAGAAATAAATGGTATCAAAAACACAGAAAGTATCATCTTAGGAGGTGTTTTAAACGCCAGAATTGGTAATCTCCCAATCCCAGGAATAGTAGGTATGTTTGGAGAAGATGTAATAAATATAAACGGGGAAGAACTTCGACAATTTGCTACCTATAATAAACTAAAAATCACGAATCATTTCTATAGGAAAAAGGACATACACAAGTATACATGGTGCGCTAGAAACCAAAGATCTTTAATAGATTACATAATGATTAATGACAGACTCAGGAATCAAATACAAGATGTAAGAGTATACAGAGGATGTGACATATACAAAATATTGTGCAGGTTTTCAGAAATTTATTATGTGGAATGTAATGAACATATAATATCGTGAGACATATTGTATGAAAGGTAAACTCTCAAAGTTTAGTTGTCCACTTCTAAAGTTCCGCGTTCACCCGCAAGATGTCAACAGCAGAGCAGTAAAGGAAAATGGCGTTGACTGGGGATCAGAAGTCTTTCTGTGTGCTTGATTACCATGTAAACAACTCTGTGACTAGTGTTCAACGACATTTCCGTACCAGATACGATAAAGACCCGCCGGATGGGAGATCCATTCGTAAGTGGTACACACAATTTAGGGATTCAGGCTGTATCTGTAAACGAAAATCGACTGGCCGTCCGTCGACGAGTGAAGAGACAGTCGAACGCGTTCGCACATGCTTCGTGCGGAGTCCACAGAAATCCACCTACCGGGGAGCGACAGAACTTCAACTACCACAAAAAACTGTATGGCGGATTCTCCGGAAACGTTTATAGATGAAACCCTACCACTTGCAACTGGTTCAAGCCTTAAAACCCGCCGATTATGCTTTGCGAGCGTCCTTCTGTGTTGATTTTCTCGCATTAATGGAAAAGAATGAGTTCCATGAGAGGGTAGTTTACAGTGATGAAGCGACTTTCCACCTTTCAGGGAAAGTGAATAGACACAATGTAAGGATTTGGGGAACTGGTAACCATGCAACTCTGGAACATCAACGCGATTCTCCGAAAGTGAATGTCTTTTGTGCCATTTCCCATGCAAAGGTTTATGGGCCCTTTTTCTTTCATGAACGTACTGTGAACGGACATGTTTTCCTTGATATGCTACAACAATGGCTCCTTCCGCAGCTTGAAGCGGATAGTCCAGATTTCATTCTGCAGTTGGATGGTGCCCCTCCACATTACCATGGCAGTGTTCGAGACCATTTGAATACGGCTTTACCACAACGCTGGATAGGCCGTGCATCTCAGGGTGATCAACAACTCATTCATTGGCCACCTCGTTCACCAGATCTAACCCCGTGTGATTTCTTCATGTGGGGTCTTGTAAAGGATCATGTTTACGTACCACCACTTCCAACAACACTGCATGAACTGCGTGCCCGCATCACAGCAGCCATTGCTGATATCGACCGCGGACTGCTACAGAAAGTTTGGCAGGAGATTGAATATCGGCTTGACATCTGTCGTGTAACAAAAGGCGCTCACATAGAACATCTGTGAATATTTAAAAAAAAACTTTGAGAGTTTACCTTTCATACAATATGTCTCACAATATTATATGTTCATTACATTTCACATAATAAATTTCTGAAAACCTGCACAACATTTTGACTTGCCCTGTATACAGACCATATTGGTAGCCACGATACTTACAATAGCCAAATGGAAAAAACCAAAAACTCAAGAAAGAATAAAAGAAGAAGTTTTTAAAGTATATCTTCTGGAAGAAGAAAGTATAAGACAATTATACCAAAAAAGGCTACAAGAATACTTAGAAAGAAAAGCAATTAATGATAATCTAAATGAAGAGTGGGAAAATATGAAAACATGTATTATAAATGCTGCAAATGAAGCTATAGGAAAGAAGAAAACGATTCGCAACAAAAGAGGATTAAAGATATGGAATGACGAAATAGAGGAGGCTGTGCGAGACAAAAAATTAGCTTATTTAGAGTACTTACAAAAGAAAACTGAAGAATCTAGAACTACATATAAACAAAAAAGAAATCGAGCAAAACACATGACTCGAACAGCTAATAAAGATTCCTGGGAAAGATGTATTTCCAAAATAGAGCACGATGTACATGGCAGACAATCGTTAGCATTTAAAGTAATGAAACAATTAAATACAACAGAAAAAGGTACTGCAAAACTAAATACCATTGATCTGAAGACATGGGAGAATCACTACAGAGAATTATGGTGTAATGAAGAAGAATTAGTTATAAAACGCCCTTCTGAAAGTGAAAATAAATCAGAAATAGACAGAATTACTCTAAGCGAAATGAGAGAGGCACTGAAAGAAATGAAAAATAGAAAAGCACCAGGTATAGATGGTATAAACAATGAACTGATAAAATATGCAGGTTTATTTGCAGAAATAAGATTATTAAACTTAATAAACGAATGTTGGAAGACATGTAAAATACCTGAAAATTGGAAGATAGGTGAAGTCATATCCCTCTTCAAAAAAGGAAATAGATAAGATAGTAAAAATTATAGAGGTATCAGCTTATTGAATTCCACTTATAAATTATATGCAAAAATAATAAATAATATATTGCAGAAGATATCTGACACACTCTTAGAAGAAGAACAAGCAGGGTTTACAAAAGGAAGATCCTGTGTTTATTATAAAGAGACTAATTGAAAAGAGAAGAGAATTTAACCTGCCAACATATTTGTTGTTCATTGATTTTGAAAAGGCCTTTGACGGAGTAAATAGATCTATACTATGGGAAATAATGAAGGAATGAGGATATCCACACCATCTAATAAAATCAGTCCAAGGCTTATATGAAGAAACTAAATTAGTGATAAAAACCGATGGAAAAAGGTCAGAAGAAATTTTAATAAATCAAGGAGTTAGACAAGGGTGTAGTCTATCGCCCACTCTTTTTAATACATATATCGACGACATTATGAAACAATGGAAAATTATAATGGACAAAGGCCTTAGATTGAACAATAACTCAAGTATTAATAACTTTTTTTTCGCCGATGATTTAGTCTTGCTACATCATGATGAAGATCTGTTACAATTGGCTGCTTACAAACTAAATAGAATATGTAGCGATTATAATTTTAAAATTTCAATAAGTAAAACAAAAGTAATGGCATTTTGTGGAAGAAATAATCTGAGTGCAAAAATAGTAATGAGAGACGAAATTATTGTACAAGTATCTCACTTTAAATATTTAGGATGTGACATCAGCTATGGGTATGATAAAGATATTGAACACAAAACACACCAGTTTCAAGCTATTTGTGGTACAATAAATAGAACATTGAATAATAAAGCCCATAAACAAACAAAATTAAAATTTTATAAAAACAATGGCTGCCCCTATCCTTTTGTATGGGAGTGAATCTTGGATTACCACTACCAAACAAGAAAGTAAAATCCAAGCAGCCGAGATGAAATTTTTAAGAAGAGTAAAAGGCTGCACTAGAATGAACCAGATAAGAAACGAGGATATCCGTGAAGAACTGCAGATCTACTCCATAAAAGAAAAGATATTTAACAACAAGAAACAGTGGAAAGAACATGTAGAAAGAATGGAAGAAAGAAGATTACCAAATAAAATCTTCCATTATTTTCCAAGAGGAAGAAGAGATGTCGGACATCCTCGGAAGATATGGTCTTAGATCTATTAGTGAAGACGGAACAGGCAACTCTTTGCCTAAACCAGGAAGTGAAGAAGAAGAAGTAGTTTGTTATTTATATCTGTTTCCGCTGTGTATGATATTTCGCAACCTAGGAAGTTATATCTTACCACTTCTTCTATTGGTTTATTTTCTAATATTATCTTTGTCCGACATGGGAGGAAGAAGTATAAAGTGCATAATATTTGCTGATGATATGGCTTTGCAAGAAGATGCAATGACACTGAGGAACATGCTGATGGAGCTAAATGATAAGTGCGAGGATTATGGGATGAAGATAAATATAAATAAGACGAATGCCATGATTGTAGGAAAGAAACCAAGGAAGGTAAACATGAGGATTAAAGATGAGGCCATTGAGCAAGTGGAGAGCTTCAAATACTTGGGTTGTATTATCAGTAGTGACATGAACTGCGGTCAAGAAGTAAAACAGAGGATAGCAATGGCAAAAGAAGCTTTCAACAAGAAGAGAAGCATTTTCTGCGGACCTTTGGCAAAAGAATTACGGAAGAGGCTAGTGAAGTGCTTTGTGTGGAGTGTAGAATTGTATGATGCAGAGACTTGGACATTACGACGGAATGAGGAAAAGCGACTGGAAGCTTTTGAAATGTGGATGTGGAGAAGAATGGAACGTATAAAATGGACAGACAAAGTAAGAGATAAAGATGTGCTAGACAGAGTGGATGAAAGAAGAACAATGCTGGAACTCATAAAGAAGAGGAAAATAAATTGGATTGGCCACTGGCTAAGAAGAAACTGCCTGCTGAAAGATGCTCTAGAAGGAATGGTCAACGAAAAGAAAGTTAGAGGCAGAAAAATACATCAGATGATAGACAATATTAAAATAAATGGTTTGTATACAGATACAAAAAGGAAAGCTGAGTTAAGGAAAGAGTGGAGAATGCTGATTTTGCAGTGAAAGACCAGCTCTCGAGCAGAACACTGTGAATGAATGAATCTTTGTCCGGACTGGATGAGCGCCCTTGAAGGCTAATGTTTTTTTATTTTTCTGATGATATTTTCATGTTGTATTTTTTTATGTTTCATTTAGTTTATAAAACATCCTTTGTAGTTCGTCCTCTATTTTTGCTAATAAAATCTGATCATCTGCAAAGGCTACTGTTTTTATTACTATATTTCCTAATGTATTCCCCCAGTCGTCATTTGCTTCCATGATCTTATCATGTTAAAAAGAGTGGTTGATAGTGGACAACCCGGTCTAACTATTCCTGTTATATGTATTGGTTCCCTTTGATTTATTTTTATTTTTGTTCCCTCATACATTTTCTTAATTATTGCTATCAAGTGTAGTGGAATTCCTTTTTCACTTCTGAAAATATATAAAACTGTTATTCTACTACCAGTTATAATATATGGATGTGAAACATGGACTCTTACTTTAAGGGAGGAAAGGAGATTACGAGTATTTAATAATAAAGTTCTTATGAACTTTTTAGGACCAAAGAGAGATGAACAGACAGCGAAAGCAGAAGACTTACATAATAGTGAACTATATGGTCTTTATAGGAAGCCAGATATTACAAGAAGAGTTAAGTCTCGTAGATTGCGATGGGCAGGACATGTGGCACAAATGAGGAATGAAAGACGTGCATGGAAGCTTCTTGTAGGAAAACCAGAGGGAAAACGTCCAGTTGGTAGGCTAAGAATGAGGCGGGAGAATAACATTAAGAATGAAGTGAGGAAAGTATATTATACAGGGAATGATTGGAAAACATTAGTTCAGGATAGGGTTGTATGGAGAACTTATGTCCGCGCGACCATGAACCTATGGGTTTGATAATGTCCGTGAGTTAATTATAAAATAACTTTTCTCTTTTAACTCGCATCGAAATATATTCGCTCCATTACACGCAGCCAAATAGAAACTTACCGTTACGTACTCACTTCTGACTTCTTACTATTCTTTCTTCTATGATTATTGTTCTGAATAAATACTTCCGCCTTTCATTCGGACGTATATAAGAAGCTACTACACACGTTTCGGTCAAGATCACAAGCAGAAACCGCGCGATTATTGATCTGTATCTTGTATAGTGGAACTCTATAGACTATGACGAAGACAATATTTTATTATTACAGTCTTATTTTTCTTCTTTGATTTCTTTTTGTCTTATCTTACTTTTTTTTATTTATTCTTCATTTCCTTTTGAAATTATCATTTACCATTCAAATGTTTACTTTTTATATACTATTTTAGTTTATGTTTCACTACGTTATGTTAGGTCTTGTTCCATTCCATTAATTTAGTTTAGCCTCTCACCTTATAGGTACTTTTTACGTGCCACCCGCCACCCGACCAGTAGAGTGGCACGACCTGTCGGGAGAGGGATTTTAAAATATGGAACTCACACATACATTTTTAACCGCATAAGGACATAAAGGGCCTCCCCGAATGAGTGATCGGGTCATAGCCCCCGAAACAACACAACACTAAGACGAAATACACCATTCACACTCAGATTTATACTAAAAAATGGGAAATATGATAATGATGATTATGATGACCAGATGAAGTTCAGGGTCCGTTTGAGTCTAAAAGTTTCCTTGACATTTGCTTACAGGTGAGGAAAACCACGAAAAAAATTAAAAAAAAAACTTCTCCCGACCGAGGATCGAAAACCTGGGCCCGTTGCTTACGAGGTAGCGACACAAAGCTAAGCCGACACTACAGCGTTGGACCGTTAAAACTTGTTTATGTTTTATGTATCGAAACGCTTTAATGACTCAATTTTAAGTTTTAAATGTCTATTGTCGGTCTACGTTGTCGCGGGGTTAGTCTAATTCTACGCTCATTGTTATAATTATAATGGAATTGTCATAAGTAATGCCACGAGTGATTTCCAAATTATCGGTAAATTCACGACTCACGAAGTGGGGAGTGAATTTATCTAGAGAATTTGGAAATCAACAATGGCATTTGTTAGGACTATTTAACGAATAACATTAAGATGTTTACTCACAAATAATTATTTAACTATAGTCATTTTAAAATATTTATATATTTAACGTAAACGGCGATATTTCAAAACAAATGAGAAACTATTGGTACGCTTCATTTGCTTATTTTGTTTATCACTGCAACCAGATCATATTATTTATTGCCAAAGGGTCGCAATATTGTAAGAATGCACCCTAGTGGAGAAATTTATAACCAACATTATAAGTATTAATTAATTCTGAAGTCCTATGATGTAAATATGTCAATTATATTTTTCTGCAACGTCATTTCCTGGAAAATAATTCGTTTAAAAAAGTGCAAACAGTAGTTTCTTTGTGGTATAATCAATTGCTACAAGTGTTTTTATATTATCTCCCGCAAGCGCTATGTGCTGACATTCATACACTATATATAATTTTCGAATATAGATTTTTGTTTTGGGCCCTCAATTATGAAATTATAATTTTATTCCTGATATTAAACATTTTGGGTAAAAGCTCTGTTATAAATATGTGGAATAAATATACAATGGGCACCCTAGTTGAACTACATATCTAGTTATTTTTCTTGGTTTGTGCCATTATCGTTCGACACTGATTATTATTTACGAATCTCAAATGCTACGCGTGCGCTAACTCGCTCGGTGACTCGATATGATTATCATTACATCATCGAAACGGTATGCTTCCGAGCACGGGTATGTTATCAAAACTTTATTTGCCAATTAGCCTGTACAAATTACAGAAGTTAGGAATAGACATTCTGAATCACCCTGTGTTGTTGATATGGACTTTGTCCCCTTTATTTAAACAAGTTGTTTTTATAAGGAGCTGGTTTAGCAAACCGGATGTATGTAAACTAAGCATAAAGTTGTGTGTCTTATAACTCTTGAGGGCTTTAATTTCCGGGGCTCCCCTCTTGCTGACAAGTTCCAGAGCTGTACCCAGTAGGAAAACCAACGAGTTACGTGATATTTCAACTAGTTTCCGTTTCCGGCTTGGAAAGAGCTAAGTTTCCAAGTTGCACAGGAGCTCCTTCTCGATAATCCTCTTCAGTTTCACAATGCGGTGATACATGGCGCAGGGATTCCCGAGCTTTTCACTTACAACTCGATTCTTCTTTTATACCATATTTCTCTCTGGATATATTTTCGTATAAATCTCTTCTTCTGATAACATAGTGCCTTATAATTCTAACTCAATCTGACAAACATGGAAAGCTTGTCAAGTTTACCGGGGAGTATTCTATACAATTCTATAGCTTTCTGCTCTCAAACGTAACTGAAAATCTGAGGCTTATATAAGTTATTATTTAATTTGCTTATATTATTATAAATCAATATATTACTAGTTACTTTTTTCGGTATTATTGGTTTTAATCCATCACATTACATGGTTTATAATATTTTATGTATATCATTATCCATTGAACTAATTCTTATGTTAGAATACGTCTTATTCCCAATACATTATTTTTTTATTTGTATGTGTCACAATTTGTGTAAAAATGAAACTGTGAACTGCACCCGAGCACGAGCAATTTCTCTCATTCGGGTGTCAATACTGTATATAACATTTATTTGTTAATAACAATTTGTTATTTGTTATATCAATAACTAAGCGTTTTTAAATTGTGAAAAAATTATTTAATAAATATTAGGTGTAATTTATGATCAAATATTATATAAGTCCAAAATTAATATAAAAGTGATTATTCAGATATCTGATTATATTTTGAATGTCTATTTTTTTTAAAGATCGTATCAGAAAGGAAAAAGGAATTCTCAGCTAAAAAAAAAAAGAGAAAAATGTTCGTGTAAGTCTTCTAATGCCATCCACTGCAACTTTTGTGCTTTGGGTTCCACATTGGTCGGATAAATGTTATTAATGTGCTCTATTTGCAATTTAGGCACCGCTTCGGCAGACCACTTTACATATATGATGTATTCTTGTGTTGTTTGTAAACGGGAGTGTAAGATATATTTATGTATTTGTTCAGTGAAACGTTTGTTGTATAAGGGATGACAATAATGGAAATAAGGAAGAAAATAAAACCCGATGCCGGGACGTAGTATATATACTCCTATTGAAAAGTACCAAGGGAGTCGCCAGGCTTAAAGTCTCCATCCATTCTCAGTGTGAGCGCGCCTTTCTTTATGCACAATTTTCGATCCTTTAGTTGTATACAAAAACAGCATTAGGTCTGATAAGTGAGGTACACTTAGCAAAAAAAAAAAAAAAAAAGGGATGAGCGACTTGAAAACGCAGAGTCCCTGTTATGTCCACTGCGCATGCTGTGGTTAACGAGGTAACGAACTTTCAAATATTTCACATACGCTGTATTTAGTTTTAATCGTCTTAAATAGTTCAATAGCAATGAAGGAGATGTGTTTCTAGATATTTACGAGTGTTCGACGTATACAATATCACTAAAATTGCAACATATCGAATAAAATTCAACTTTCGTGCATAGTGTAAAAGTAAACAAGACAACCAGGATTTAGACGACTAGTATCCGACGTTCGAGTAGCGAACGCCCAATTACAAAAAATGAAATATGTTGGAGAGCCAGGCTTCAAATATCTCGACAATGACTTTTATTATTTATTTGTATTTTCACAAAATACATCCTATAACATTTAATACCAGCCACGTAATCTACATACACTTTACACTATATTAAGTAATATTCCTGCCTTCGTAAACTCTATAACACTATTTAGCTACCGTTATTCGGAATGAAAATGGGGATATGATTGCAGATTGCAGGAGTATATTAAATAGATGGAAAAGTTACTTTAATCAACTATTAAATGTACATACAGAGCAGGACATTGAGGAGGATAATTTACAGACAGCAGAAATGCTAATCGCAGAACAAAGTGCATTAGAGGTTGAAACGGCGATTGAAAAATTGAAGATGTATAAAGCATCAGGTGCAGATGAGATCCCAGCAGAACTGATAAAATCAGGGGGAGAAAAATTGATGGACAAGATAAGCTGGTTGCTTAGTATGATTTGGGAAAAAGAAGATCTTCCAGATGAATGGAAAGAATCAATTATCGTACCAATTTATAAGAAAGGAGATAAAACAGTTTGCAACAACTACAGGGGCATCTCACTACTTTCAACTTCGTACAAAATTCTAACAAATATATTAGTCAGCAGACTTACTCCCTATATTGATGACATTCTAGGAGATCACCAATGTGGATTTAGAAGAAACAGGTCTACAACAGATCAGATTTTTGAGTATAAGACAGATTTTAGAAAAGAAATGGGAATATAATGGTACTGTACATCAACTATACGTAGACTTCAAAAAAGCATATGATTCAATTAAGAGGGAGAAGTTATATAGTATCCTGTTGGAGTTCGGAATTCCTAAAAAGTTAGTTAGACTTATACGAATGTATCTAAATGGCATAAAGACTAAGGTGCGTGTAGGCAAACAGTTTTCGGACACTTTTGAAATCCAGAATGGTTGAAGCAAGGAGATGCACTATCTCCTCTACTATTTAATTTTGTACTAGAGCATGCAATTATATATTTAGAGAATGAGGAAGGCTTACAACTCAATGGTATTAATAAGCTGTTAGTTTATGCTGATGATGTAGTATTGTTGGCCGATAGTGAGGAGATACTAAAGGACAACACGCACACACTATTGAATAACACTAAGAAATTGGGACTGGAAATAAATATCAATAAAACTAAATAGGTATATGGTCACACGTAGAAATACATTATATAATGGAAATAGACAGCTAATGACAAATGAGGGAAATTTTGAGGAAGTGGCTGAATTCAAATACCTAGGAACAATAATCACAAATAGGAATGAGATGCACAAAGAAATTAAACATAGGCTAAATTCTGGAAATGCGTGCTATTATGCATTGCAGAGACTCTCGATGTCCCAACTCCTTTCAAAAAACGTTAAACTGAAAATATATAAAACTATTATTCTACCAGTTATATTATATGGATGCGAAACATGAACTCTTACTTTAAGGGAGGAAAGAAGATTACAAATATTTGAGAAAAAGTATTTAGGAAAATTTTTGGACCAAAGAGAGATGAACAGACAGGTGAATGGAGAAGACTACATAACAATGAACTACATGGTCTTTATAGGAAGCCAGATATAATAAGAACAGTTAAGTCTCGTAGACTTGCGATCGGAAGGACGTGTTGCACGTATGGGGAATGAAAGACTTGCATGGAAGCTTCTTGTAGGAAAGCCAGAGCGAAAACGCCCAATTGGTAGACCAAGAATGAGGCGGGCGAATAACATTAACTATGATTTGAGGGAAGTAGATTATACAGGGAATGATTGGAAAGCATTATCTCAGGATAGGGATGTATGGAGAGCTTATGCCCGCGCGGCCATGATAGTGCCAGTGAGTAAGTAAGTACCACGTTTTAATAATATTGCTATAAATGTATGTAATAAAAGATAATATAGCTTCATATATTTATGTATTTATTCATTTATTACATATTAGTGAGGAAAAAGTTTCACCCTTCATTTAAAATATTTAGTTTATATAGGTCACGTCCAGCCTAATAATAGCCCATAGATGATGGACAACAACAATAATAATAATAATAATAATAATAATAATAATAATAATAATAATAATAATTGTAATATTTCCTTATAATTTGTTGGTTTTTTTAAGAGTAGACAGAATAACATAGAAAGCATCGTAACAATTAAAAAATTAACCTCATTGGAAGTCGAACCTGTGACCTCTTGCATACGAAGGCACTGAACTAAGCGTTAACTGGCTTGCTGTGCATAAAATACTGCTCTTAATTGGAGGAAGGGGAACGTATTGCAGCTCTACTGTGTAATTAGTTTACTCGTGTGAATCGCGCATTAAAACTTGAAAATGTTCGAGATGTAGAGTCCGCTCATTCTTTTTTTTTTTTTTTGCTAAGTGTACAATGCGTTTTACGCCACCAGTACATTTCTAATACAGGATACGCATTTTGAAAAACACAGCACTGAGCTGGCTTGAATTGTCTCTTACCTGTAGTCAGTGCGGCAATCATGAGTGAGCGTAGCGGCGCTCTGAGAATACGTAACCTCCACCCCTGCGACAACCAAATCGCTATCAACAGTACTACATGCCTTCTCAACGTATATATCGACCAGGGATTTGCAATTTAATGCAAGAATATGGTACACAATATAACATTATGCATTTTATACCTCCACCCCTCCTGGCCCCGTGATTTAACACTTTACAATAAAATAAAATAATTGTACAATTAAATTTTTCAACCTCGCCGGGATTTGAGCCCTGGCCCTCTAGTCAGGAAGCAGGGATGCTACCACCGAGTAAACGTGGTGGACGAATTTTCCATGTAGCTTCTGAAAAAAAAGTAAATTGTTAATGGGACATACGAAAGAACATAAAATACCTATGTAAGTGTACTAGAAATTTCTCACAATTAAATATAAGTCCATATGAAAGTAGTTACCGTTATATTTAAGTTTAGGATTTCTAAGTGCGATTTAGATGATAAAAATGATGCGAAAATGGTGCTGAGATACGTCGAAGAATGGGAGAAAAAGTGCTAATTATTTCAGAGTCCATAAATGTTGTTTATTAAAACGTTGAATGTGTACAGAAATAAAATGCCAGTATTTGCAAAGGAAATAAGATTGTTCGTGCACACTGCAGGGTAATGTGATAATGTTGTCTCAGGTACGCGGACCAAGGTTCAATCTCGGTAGGGCAAGTTTACTGGGTGAGGTTTTTTTCGTGGGGTTTCCTCAACTATAAAGAAACATAAAAAAACTTTAATGCTGAAATAGTTCCTGAACGTCATCTGGCCATCATAATAATCCCGTAATATTCACCTTGTTTAGTATGAATGTATGAGTGTTAAATGTTCGTGTTTTCTTAGAGATTGCCCTGGGATTGAGCTGGTCACTCATCCAGTGAGGACTTCCATTATGTGGTAAAACAATACGTGTTTGAGCAAGAGTTTAAAATCCCCTCCTGGCTGATTATGTCCCTCTAAGACCTGTGTGGGGTGAGGCATGTGAAGGTATCATCAAAAGGAGGGATTACACAACGGTAAGAAAAGAAAAGAAAAAAAGAAGACTTTTTATATATTATAAATGGTGATCCTTCAAAGCAAAAATATGTGTTAGAATAAGGTCTCGTTTTTGTATATCATCCAAAGTGATTCCTGAATCACAAACAGTGGATTCTTTCGATGAAATCCTGCTTGAACTTATGAGAGTGAGCTACTTTCTGAATGGCAAACACTAAACTTATTTCGAATCAAGGAATTTAGATTCATAAAAGGAATCGTACCGAGAAAAACAGTCAGTTAATTTTTATTCCCTTTTACAGGTCCACCGCTGTGGTCTCGAGGTAGCGTGCTGCCTTGTTACGCAGCGGGCCCGGGTTCGATCCCCGGTCGGGGCAGTTTTTCTGGGTGAGGTTTTTATCGGGGTTTTTCCTCACTTGTAAGACAAATGTCAGGAAAACTTTAAGGCCCAAACGGTCCCCGAAACCATATGGCCATCGCAATCATCATCATTCATATTCATCTTAGGATAAGCTTAGGATTAGGGACTCTCCTGGCGCATCATTATCATCATCATATCATCCGGGCAACGTAACCCCGCCTTCCAGACGTCCCAACCTCAGAAGTGGGTTACAAGTACGCCATGCCGAGAGAGAAACCAGGAATGTCGAAAGACAAACCTGGGGCATTTGAAAAAAAAAATCCCTTTTACAGTATTATTTAAATTTCAATCTGAATTAAACTCAGCGCTAACTTTTCAACAATCGTAATGTGTAAATTCACTGTTAAATTAATAAACGAGAAAATTTTAGATTGTTATAGGTGTTCTATATTTAATGTTTTCAGTCCTGTGTTCACTGAAAGCAGACAGGCTCACAACTTCCATGTTCAACAAACTGACGAGAAGTTAATTTCTTCTTCTTCTTCCTTCCAAGTATTAGGCCAAGGCCTGTAACGATCCTATAGAAAATTTTCCCTCTAGCGTTTCATAGGACGGCCCAGTGATCTTCGTCCTCTTGGTATATAATTATAAACAGCTTTGGGGATCCGATTTGAACTCATTCTTTCAAGATGGTGTTTCCAATTTAGTTGGTACTGTTTAATATATTCCAAAATTGGCGTAGTCTTCAATTCTTTTAAGATATCGGTGTTCCTTTTCCGATCCCATCTGGTGTAACCCGCTGTTCTGCGCATGAATCTCATTTCACAAGCCGTTATTCTGCTTTCATGTTGTTTTTTTAGTGTCCATGCTTCACTACCATAGGTCTAGCCAAAGTGTTATATAAACGTAATCTGGTGTTTTTTTGTACAAGGGATGGTTTCATAACTTGATTAATAATTCCTAAACTTTTATTATAACTAGTAACTTTTTCAGGGATATCCTTTTCATCCCAGATAGAGAGATAATATCCAAGATATTTAAATTGATTAGATCTCTCTAAAATTTTATTCTGGAGACAGATTTTACTTTGTATGGGGTCCTTCCCATGAAATGCCATAATTTTAGTTTTGTTAATTGATATTTCCATATTAAATTTGGCACCTATTTTTTGTAAATTATAAATTGATCGTTGCAAATCATTTTCGGAAAGTGCCAGAAGAGCTAAATCGTCTGCAAAAAGAATAGCATCGAGTTTGAGGTTCCTATTGATGGGTATATATCCTCGTTGTGTTTTCCTCCATTCATTTATTAATTTATTCATGTATATAATGAAAAGCACCGGTGAAAGTCCACATCCCTGTCTTACTCCAGTGTTGATCTTTTCCCAAGAAGATAATTTGCCATCTTGTTTAACAGAGATTTCATTATCTTTATAGATGTTGAAGATATTAGTAATATATTGTTGTGGAACGTTATCATCAGCTAAAATTTGTAGTAATATATTTCTCTCTACTTTGTCAAAAGCCTTTATGAAGTCAACGAAGGCGATGAGTTTCTATATTGAATTCCTTGTGCTTTTCTAATAGTAGTTTTAGAGTAAAGAATCCATCTGTACAAGATCTACCCTTTCTGAATCCATTCTGCTCTTCTCCAATTATATTTTCATAAAATTTCCTCAATTTATTCTTAACTATATTAGCATAAATTTTATATCCAGAGTTCAACAAGCTAATTTCACGATAGTTATCTTTGATTTGGCGACTTCCTTTTTTGAAGATTGGTATTACAATGGATTTGTTCCAGCTTTGTGGTGGTTTTTGTCCTTCCCATATCATATTAAGGAGAATAAGAAATCTGTCTAAAAAATTTTTAGTTGAAAATTTAAATAATTCTTGATTAATGTGGTCTTCTCCGGGAGCTTTGTTACTTTTTAATGATTTAACAACATCAGTTAATTCGTCTATAGAAATTTGTTCCAAAGCAGTGTTATTAGAGATTGGTATTTGTAATAAATCATCCTTTTGTGTCCATAAATGATGAAAGTAGGTAAGCCAAGATTCTTTAGATATACAATTTAAATGTGCATTTTCTCTTGAATCATTATTTAATTTTTTAAAACTTTATATATTTTTGGTTGAGGCCTAGTGATATCATGGATTAACTATAAAGATGATCAATTAGATGATATATTGTGCAAAAAGGGGATTTCATTAGCTGTAATATCAGAAGTTAATTTAATATTGAAAAATGATAATTCAATATATTGGTCTTTATGAAATATATTAAATGTCTCACTATATAAATAGTGTAAAAAAGTAACACAGAATAGTCAGAACAGGGGGGGATTGTGGATAGAATGGGGAAAAAGTGGCAAACGAGGCTAAATTTCCCAAAAACGGGAAGTAATGCGACAGAAAATGTCCCTATTTTCAGTTTCAGGTAACACATTATTCATTGGTTTATTCCAGAGAGCTATAATTTGTCATTAAAAGAAATGTGCACCTACAAACTCTAAATTTACTTATATTATAGTTTACAAACGACGTAATTTTTAACAAAATAATCACAAATTATTACTTACTAAAGATAAAAAACATACAATACAATAAAATCGTCTGTCATTGGTTATATTATCGTCAGCAACTGGTTAGGGCAGTTCAGAGATTCCAGAAAGTATAAATGTCTTCTTCTTCTTCACTTCACGGGCTAGGCAAATTGCCTGTTCCGCCTCACAGTTGTTCTGTCCATCTTTTCACTGGCCTTCCTACATTCCTTGAACCTCTTGGCTTGCAGTTGAATGCTGCTCTTGGTAATCTTGATACATTCATTCTTTCCACGTGTGTAAACCATTTCTCTCTATATTCTCTGATTTTCTCATCCACTGGATATATATTTAACTCTGTTCTTATATATTCATTCCTTATTCGATCCAATCTTGTGCAGCCTTGTGTTCTTCTAAGGAAGTTCATTTCTGCGCTTTGTATTCTATTTTGCAGTTTTTTGGTCATTACCCAAGTTTCGCTCCCATAAAGTAATGCAGGAACTGCCAATGTTTTATAAAACTTCAATCTAGTATCTCTTCTTGTTTTATTCTTTAATGTTTTATGTATAGTTCCGCGTATCATTTGAAATTCCGACAGTTTCATATGTATGTCTCTTTCAGTTTTGTGTTTATAGTAAACTTACAACCCAAATAATTAAAATTTGTTACTTGTTCCAGAGGTTTGTTGTCTATTACGATTTTTGATCTTATATGATCGTTTCCCCAAAATGCCATTATTTTTGTTTTTTTCTTTCGATATTTTGAAATTATATTCTTGGTATTACTGATTTAATTGATGTAAAGAGCACTGCAAATTATTTTCATTTTCTTGAATAATAAATTGAATAATAACCACATATAGATGTACATAGAAATATTGCCGATGTACACTTACCAAAAAATGAATAAATCAGTCACAAATATAAAGTACTAGATTCCCGAGATTGCGCACGCCTGGCCTCTATAAGTGATGGTTCAACAGAGCACGTAATTGAATGCTATCTCTCATCCATACAGTCTTTGTTACACGATAGACTTGAAGGAAAATATTTTAAATATTTACGGAGCTTAAAAGTAAGACATTTTAATTTATTTTATGTGTTACTGTCTCCAATTGTGTAAATATTTTGTTAACGTGTGTTAAAACGCTTATAAAAACACAATATACATCTCATAGCTTCTAACCCATGGTATTAGGTTTGTATTCAGACGTTTTGGCTCAGAGCCACCATTATGCTCTACTTGTTCTCCTGAAATTCTGTACATGTAGTGACATCATACTTTATCCTAACATGTTTCTATATGTAATAAGAATTAATCAGATTAGTTCATAAATAACTGAGCAAATTGACTTTTATATTATTTATATATTTATTTTAGGAAAACTTTGTTTATGTTTCTCTTTATGTTGTCTAAGAAAGTAAAGTAAGTAAAGTAAAGTAAGTAAAGTAAAGTGATCCCACAACAGACCCGGAGGTCCTTGGGGTAGTAGGAGGTTAAGGCTCCCACTTTTTCTAGACAATCGGCACTTTATGTCAGCCGGGTTGTCAGCCCTGCGTGACGGCCGCCTTTACCCCAGAACAAGTGTCTGGTACTCATTTCCGTTAGAGGCTGAGTCGACCCCAGGGCCATAGTGCCGCCAGAGGGTTTGGGTCAGTTTAAAAATCTTGACCCCTACGGGACTTGAACCCTCGACCCTCTGGCTTGTAGCTCAGTGCCTTAACCACTACGCTACGGCGTGAAGTAAGTTTCCAATTAATTGAAGTATTTTTTTTTGTTAACGTTCAAGTTTAAACAATTTAGTAAACTTATTTTTATATTATTTGTATATTTATTTTAAGGACACTTTTTATTTTTGTTTTCTTTATGTCGTATAAGAAAGCAAAGTCAGTTTCCAAATTAATATGTTATCTTTCGGCCAAAGTTCACGATTAAATTATTCCACTATTATACTTAAATTATATTTTAAATAGACGAACTTATAAATAAGAAAAATACCGAAAATAATATTCCACCTGGGATTAAACTGAAAACTCCCGGTTGCCGGTTTCTTTAACATCACGCTAACTTATAAGCGATTGAAAGAATATAAACATAATAGGTTTTGTTGTGTTCATGTCATGCAATCACAGCAATTATAAGCAAATTGCTGAGGGAAAGAATGTTACTTTGAGAACGGCGCGAGAATACCGTGTTTTTATCATTTAAGTTAATATTAATTTTAGAATTATTGAACAAATATATTTTTTTAATTAACTAGATAAATTAAAAGTCAGAAAGATATATTATCACTTTTGAAAATAACATTTTACGAACATTTTTTGGTGCTGTTAAGGAAAATGAGGGATAGGGAAAAAGGAAGATCAGAGGATTAAGAATGTTGTATCAAGAGCTGGATGTGGTAGCCATAGTGAAGAGTAGAAGACTACGATAGCTTCGTCACGTAATACACAAGACTAACAAAAATGGAGAACACAAGATTAACAAAAATAGTTATGAACAATTATTCACGAGGTAAAATTACATTGGGTGCTGGAAAGAACAGGTTATCAAGATCTCACACGAGTAGATGACCATTTGGAAGAAGGGCACAACAGACTGTTTTGGAGAACTTCTGTAAATGAAGAAAAAAGTCCGAGTTCTGTTTGAAATAGCCCAACAATTTATGCTTGATTTGAGAATACTTAAGTTATGATATAAACAATAACACAAACATATAAAGTCCCGCGCCGTAGTCGAGCAGTTTAAGGCGTGAGATGCTTTAGTGCAGAGCTACAGGACTTGCGTTAATTCGAATCCCCATGAAGGAAGACATTTTATCATGGAGTTTTGGACAGTATGGGTCTGGTGTCCAACTGAGAATCGTGAGAAAATTAATAGCTACAAATAGTGACTCTAGGTTAAGAATGCCAGCTATAGCGGCTGGGGAATCCGACATGCTTGACTACATGTCATCCCTATACTGTCTAGAATATTTTTCCACGCTGTGGTTAACACTTATAGATGTAAGGCCAGCAGGGCGGTAGGTAGGTCAAAGGCCTTCTACGTCTGTCGCGCCATGAAGTAAAAAATAAAATTAATTAAGACTGAGATTTATTCCTGGCCTCCTCAATTGTTGAGGCAACTGTGAGTTCGATAAATTTCCAAAACACATTTCACACTAAGATTAAAATTAAATTAGTGAGCATATTCAAAGCCCAGGAGTCACGACACACACTCTCTCTCCTCTCTCTTTACTTTAGTTGAGAGAGAATGTTAAACTCTGGATCACATACATATATCTGTGAACACACAAGGACATGGCGAGCTTCCCTGGATGAGTGATCAGTCCAATTCCAAGGCCGCATCCAAGATAACACGAATATTTAAGACAAAACATACAATTCACTCACACTAAATATGGGGATAGAATTATGCTTATGACGGCCAAATGGTGTTCGGTGAGTATTTTGGTCTTAAAGTGTCCTTACATTTATCTTAAAGGCGAGAAAACTGAAAAAAAAACTCACACAGGAAACATATCTTAACCGGGGATCGAACACGGGCCCACTACGTCATGACAAACACAACGGTACAAACAGTATACTGGATAATCTAAAGATTCTCGACACGATATTACTTCAGATGTAAAAGTTTCAATAAACAAGAATGAAATAAACACATTTAACGAAGTCATTAAATGCATGTCTATTAATTCAAGTATGCGACTGGATAATATAACAGCGAAAGCATTATAACAAAATATGAACTTTGAACTCGAAATTGGAAGCAGCTCAATTGATATATCTGTGTCCACTATTCAGTTTATCCAGACAGGACAAAAGCGAAATGCAGACAAAAATAAACATTTTTAACTCGAAACATTATATTACAAAATATTCAAATTTACCAAAAATATTGACCAGATTCACGAATAGAGTCAAACCGATTAACAAACAAAGATTTTTGTACCAACCTAAAGAATATCAAAATAGAAGAAATACTAAAAAAATCGTGGTAAAATTCCGTTGAGGTAATAGTCACAAATATAAAAAATTATAACATAAAATTATGTACCATGTATACAATTTCCTGAACTATTACATTAATTAAAACATTGTAGGTCTTTTAGGACCAGTTCCATCCTTAGCAGAAGGTTGTTTGCTACTCAATAATTAGCTGTGCATTACCGAAGAACCTTATGCTGATGAAGGGACTGGTTCCGAAAGGTCTACAAAATGTTTTAAATATTATAATAGTTGAGGAGAATGTATACAAGATAGGCTACATCATTTTATGTTATAATTTTTTATATTGAAAATAGAGAAATGTCAATACAACGCTAGCAAAAGCAAGAAATATAATGCGTTCACTATTTAATAACTCGAGGGAATTTTATTATTATACTTCAAACACGAGGTGCAACAACTCCACGGAATTTTATATTTATAAAAAATGCTAGAACTCTATAAAACAAAGTAAATAAAATTGACGAAAAATACATTTCTATATTAAATATAATTTAATACGGGATATGTAGGCCTAAACTATATGAAGAGTCAGTCGTGTTCAGGATATTGTGAATTTGTTGGGAGAGGAATAAATTTAATTATTAAGTATAGTATTTATTTAAACTATATGAAAGTAATATTTGTTGTAATAATAATATAATTTGTTAAAACTTGTAGGCCGGTCTCGATGCATTTACTTTTGGAACTAAAAAACCTTAGTTTTCAGAAATCGCAGAGTGTATTGTTCTGATAAGTGCAAAGTGACATAGTCCACCGCTGTATTCTCGAGGTAACGTCGCGTCGTCGCCTTGAAACAGCGGACCCGTGTTCGATCAATGGTACAGATAATTTTGTGGGTGATGTGTTTTCCCCGTTTCTCCTCATCTGTAAAACAATTGTGGGAACATTTTAAGACCCCTATAGTCCGTGAACACCATTTGGCCATCATAATCACTCTATCTACCCATCTTGTTTAATATGAATTTATGAGTGAATGGTGTGTCTTGTCTTAATATTCGTGTTATCTCGGAGATGGCCGCGGTACTGAGATGGTCCTTCATCCAGGAAGTCCCTACATGTCCTTGTGCGGTGAAAAAATATGTATGTGATCAAGAGTTTAAACATCCTCTCCCGACAGATAAATTCAGCGAAAAAGGTCTCTGAAATTTCAGTTTATTTTAATTTACACACATCATAAAATGATTTAGTACTACAATTTTCCAAAGTTTCTTGTTCCAAAATCTTAATTTTTTTAAATTACTAATTTTGTTCTGTAAGTCTAATCATGTATACTTACTCACTTACTTACTTACATACTCACTGGCACTACCGAACCCGTAGGTTCATGGCCGCGCGGACATAAGCTGTCCATACATCCATATCCTGAGCTAATTCTTTGCAATCATCCACTGTATAATCTACTTCCCTCAAATCATAGTTAATGTTATTCTCCCACTTCTTGGTCTACCAACTGGGTGTTTCCCTCTGGCTTTCCTAAAAGAAGCTTCCATGCACGTCTTTCATTCCCCATACGCGCAACATTTCCTGCTCATCGCAGTCTATGAGACTTAACTGTTCTTATTATATCTGGTTTCCTATAGGGACCATGTAGTTCATTGTTATGTAGTCTTCTCCATTCACCTGTCTGTTCATCTCTCTTTGGTCCAAATTTTTCCTAAGTACTTTATTCTCAAATACTCGTAGTCTCCTTTCTTCCCTTAAAGTAAGAGTCCATGTTTCGCACCCATATAATATAACTGGTAGAATAATAGTTTTATATATTTTCAGTTTAACGTTTTTTGAAAGCAGTTGGGACATCAAGAGTCTCTGTAATGCATAATAGCATGCATTTCCAGAATTGAGCCTAAGCTTAATTTACTTGCGCATCTCATTCCTATTTTGTGATTATTATTCCTCAAAATTTCCCTCATTTGTCATAAGATATCCATTTCCATTATATAATGTATTTCTACGTGTAACCATATATTTAGTTTTATTGATATTTACTTCCAGTACCAATTTCTTAGTGTTACTCAGTAGTGTGTGTTTTCCTTTAGTATCTCCTCGCTATCGGCCAATAGTACTACATCATCAGAATAATCTAGCAGCTTATTAATACCATTGAATTGTAGGCCTTCATCCTCTAAAGACTTGATGGCTAGTCATGTATACAACTTACAATAACTATGTCAGTAAGTTAATGCAAGTACATTCCATTAACGTTTCAATGACGTAAATTCTAAACACAACGTCAAGTTTCAAGATATAAATAGATGGTTTGTTTTGAATAAAGTTGAGTCTAGACTTGAATATTATGTTATTATATCAGCATTGATCGCCTTGAGTCAGGCAACTTCTCTACGTTGTAAGTTTAGCGTGTAGTCTAATTGAATCTACATAGGCGTTACCGTTAGTTGAAGCGAAGACTTTGACCGTGTGATGAGAATGTAATCAAGTAGAGACGATCTCTAGAGGCTACATGTCACACCTAAACGCATTGAAATTATAAATTATCACCCGTTTCTGTCAACGTCACCACCATCGCTCGAGCTTTGCACTATGTACTTTACGCTTTAACAGCGATATGTAATATGGCATACTATTAAGATCACAATTCAAAGCTGGGCATGAAAGGACCGAAATATTTTGCTCAAAAGGTTGAAATTTCAGGCTAGAGATTTTTTTTACATGCATGGTTTTACTTATTTCCCGAGTTATGCCATACTCAGTATTTTTAAGGTTTGGGGATATCTGTTTACCCAGTCGGGTTTAAACCTGCAACAATTGGCAAGCGCAGTAACCATTATACAATCAAGGCCGACAGTTATCCAAAGAAATTATGAGAAATTATTTAGTTCAAATAGTATAGGGCTTTTCGGTTCTATGATTTTAAAATTACATGTTTTCCTTAATAGTTTTATCTAAATATGCTTTAACCTCAAATTGTTTAGAATCTATGGCTGGTATACGAACATTGGTCTACAAAGGTTATTTCCTTGGGTAAGACTATTATTATATAAATATTTAGTTTATATTCGCTGCTATCTTTGATTGTCAACAAGTATTGGGAAGCAAGAGAAGAGATGAGTGGATGAATGCTCCGGACATTGTGTTATATTTATTCTTTTATTTTGTGAAATTTCTTTTGGTTTCTGTGATTTATCATTATAAGGCCATTGGTACTTATATCAATGGCTCTGCATTAAATAAATAAATATTTAGTTAATTTTCTATACATGTAGAATTCTTTATGGATTGATGTAATTTCTTCATACATAGGACACTATAACCAGTATAGGGGTGATAAGTGGTAAGCATGTCGGATCCCCAGTTACATAACTAACAATTAACTAAATATTAATTAAAATGTTTGACTATATTTATTTCGTTATTTAAAATCATGTTTACTAATTTCTTAAGATTATCTCTCTGTATTGTAAATTTGTCCAAAAATAGTAGTAATTTTGTATAAGCTCAAAAATAAATTAGGAAATTCGTAATTGTTTTGTGATTGAAAACAATATTTATACAACTAAATTCATTACATTATCTTACATTTAGACGGATAACTTAAAAAATAATAAAGTTATAATAATCGTTTACCTTCTTCCAAATGTCTTTATCAACCAAATATTTTTAATAGTTCTGACGCTTTGCTTCCATGTGGAAGTCTGCGGTCACCTGTATAATCGATCGGTTGGATTGGTCGTCCTATAGTGAGCACGATTGTCGCAACATTCATCACTCGATTTTTTTTACGGGAGCATAACAAATTAATCGTTTACGAAGCTCCAATGGAAACAGAAGAGGTTGGCTGAGTCCTAGCTGCTTGTCCCAACACATACTTCGAGAGAGAGAGCTGCATATCATCGTGTCTTTTTAATGTACGTAGGTTTTAGCTAGAGCTTTAAACAATTGCTATGTTTTAGCGCGTAAAACAATAAAACAGCTTGCAAAACAATAACATTTTTATTAATAAAATTTGGGTAAGCATGGAGTTTTAGTGGGTAATTCTAATCTTACCCATAAAGGAAATGAATGTTTCCAGACAAGCTCTCTTTGATCCTTGGTTAACAACTAGAATAATCCTCCTATGCCAACCATATAGATTGATCCAAAATGTCCAGGACAATATGTAAGTTAATTATTTCCCACTGGACTGAGATCAGAACAATAAGAGTATATACTGGGCACTTATCATAAATATCGTCGGCCGCGGTGAACTAGTGGTTATGCTCCTTGCCTTTAGTTCCGAGAGTTCAAACTCGGATGGGGTAAATGGATATTTTAGGACGGAAAAATCCAAAGAGCAAGTTCTCAGGGAGGGACTTTAAGCCGTGGGTCCCGAATTTGAAGATTTTCAGGCTCGTTAAAGATCCTTAAGCTACAATAAACAAGCATCTAGGTAAAATGTACCCACATCAACGTCCTAGTAATACCTTAGTTGCCTGTTAGATGTCTCATTGGGACGACGTCTTGATCAAATGCCATCCATGACTTCCATGAGAAAATAAGTTAACTAAAAAATAACTTGGTCTAGTAACTCCTTACAAGGGAGAGGCTATGACTCAACAATGGGCTACGCCATTATAGATAGATATATCATAAATCTAATATATAAAAATGAATGTTTGTTTGTTTGTTTGTTTGTTCGTAATTTATGCGCGGCCATACCGTTTATCCGATTGTGATGGGGCTTTTTGCAAAATGTCCAGGAGATTCCCGGGATGAACATAGGCTATAAGAGAGTTCTCATACTCAACTTCTACACCCTTAAAATTGCCATTTGTAGTGGGAAACATGAAAAAGTAGCTCTTTGGACGCTTAAATGGCTTACGCTGCCTATAAACCATAACAAATACACAAAATTAATGTACACAGAATTTAATATCTTAAAATGCTCTACAATAAAGTCCGCGACAGAAAATGTTTATCTCTTACGGATAACTCACAATAATCATTTTTTGTCTTTCGTTCATGCCGAGAACATCGAGACAAGTACGCAGATTCCTGTGCAAGCATAGCAGCACATGGCGGGTATTCCTTTATGGATAACTCACAATAACGAATTTAATCTTTTAGCTAATTTATGCCAAGAAGATCGAGATAAGTGGATTCCCGGGCAAAACCGGGTAATCATACGGGGAATCTTAAAATAATTACGATATACATTTATAACTATTTTTCATTTTACTTATTCAACTAATCATAAGAAGTACATTAATTTTTTGTTTTGTTTTTCAGCTCATTTATTTCAAGAAGATCGGGATGAGTAGATTCCCGGATAAACAGCACGGGGTATCTAAAAATAATTACGATATACATTTTTCCTTTTACTTATTTAACGAAACATCTTCTTCTTCTTCTTCTTCTTCTTCACTTCACGGGCTAGGCAAATTGCCTGTTCCGCCTTACAGTTGTTCTGTCCATCTTTTCACTGGCCTTTCTACATTCCTTGAACCTCTTGGCTTGTAGTTGAATGCTGCTCTTGGTAATCTTGATATATTCATTCTTTCCACGTGTGTAAACCATTTCTCTCTATATTCTCTGATTTTCTTATCCAATGGATATATATTTAACTCTGTTCTTATATCTTCATTCCTTATCCGATCCAATCTTGTGCAGCCTTTTGTTCTTCTAAGGAAGTTCATTTCTGCGCTTTGTATTCTACTTTGCAATTTTTTGGTCATTACGCAAGTTTCGCTCCCATAAAGTAATGCAGGAACTGCCAATGTTTTATAAAACTTCAATCTAGTATCTCTTCAAGTTTTATTCTTTAATGTTTTATGTATAATTCCGCATAACATTTGAAATTTCGACAGTTTGATATGTACGTCTCTTTCAGTTTTTGTGTTTATTGTAAAATTACAACCAAAATAATTAAAATTTGTTACTTGTTCCAGAGGTTTGTTGTCTATTACGATTTTTGATCTTAACGAAACATAAAACACATTAAATTTCGTATTTCAGTTCATTTATGTCAAGAAGATCGGGATAAGTAGATACCCGGGCAAAGCCGGATAATAAGCACGGGGTGTCTAAAAAATATAAGTTTATAATTGTTTTTCCTATTACTTATTCAGCTAAACATAAAAGCACGTTAATTTTAATTTATTTAGGCATAGCAGCGCACGCCGTGTATTAGCTAGTATTGGGATGTATCATAAGTAATGTTGGTTTAAAATACTACGTTGTATGTCTGGATGAATTTTGAAGATGTGATTCACTGGACGTTTATTTCAAACGGGAGTGCAGTAGATGCGGATCTTTATTTTTAACAATTAAAACGAGTTCATGAAATTTTAAGAGTCGCGGGTTCAAACACGACCGGAATCCATATCGTACGAACAACTATGACAAAGACTTAGGAATTGGGAGAAATCGAACTGCTAATACTCTCAGCATGTAGCTCTGATCTTGTCCCTTTATATTACCATCTGTTTCGATGCATAGATCATTTCTTGCGTGTAATTTAGAAAACATTGAAACTGTGGAAGTGGGTCTCAACGAATTATTTGTATAAAAACCCAGAGACTGGTAGAATCACAGTATAATAAACCGCCGAAAGATAGCTCGAGACTCACAATCTGATATTCTCTACTTTGAACAGTAGTTTAATTTCTTGTCAGAAAAAAAACCTAAGCGAAATTCTGTTTAAATAAATAATAGCTTAAGAAAATCAAAACAACACGCTTTATTAGAAAACCAAACTAAAACATTAAAAATAATTTTAATTTCCAACACGATTGGCATAAAATTAAAGTGGTCAACAAAAACAAATCATCTGCAACACATCTAGATTAAAATTAGAGTTATCTACAAAAAAAAAAATTACCATCAAAAGCGTGGGGTGCGTTTTACGTTTTTACATTTTCTTCTTAGAGACTTTAGTTTTACCAATATCTGTTTATTATCAAATATATTAATTGATATAGAGCACCCCACGCTTTTGATGGTAAAATTATTTATTTGTAGATAACTCAAGTTTTTTTCTAGATGTATTGGAGATGATTCTTTTGTTGACCACTTTAATTTTATCCCAAGAGTGTTGGAAATTAAAATTATTTTTAATATTTTAGTTCGGTTTTATAATAAAGCGTGTTGTTTTAGTTTTCTTAAACTATTATTTATTTTTCATTTTTTAGTTTGGTTTTCTAATAAAGCGTGTTGTTTTAGTTTTTTAAACTATTATTTTTTTAATTTTTAGTTTAATTGATTGTTATAAATCGGAATCCCACGAAAATTTAATTGCTTACAATATTTTTAGTATCTAGGCAGGAATATAATTATATATTTTTAAATTATTATTATTATTATTATTATTATTATTATTATTATTATTATTATTATTATTATCTAATTTATTATATTTTCGAATATTTTAATATAGGTAAATAGTTACAGTTAATCGTATCCTTCTCATATTTTTTGGATACATTACAATGTGGTAAGTTTACAAAATTGTGATTAATATTTTACAGAATAAGATAAAAATGTAAATATCTTTAAATTCCATACTATTGTAGTATGAGCTAAAAGTAATACTCTTCTAAAAAAATCATCCGGGCCGGACTTGAACCAGCAACCTATATGTATATACCACTACAGTCCACCGCTCTATCAACGGAGCTAACAGAGGATATAATATTAATTTCTTACAAGGATGGACTAAAAAGTCGATAAGTCCGCAACCTATTATATCGGTCTTTATTTTTTTTATGTCCTGATGATCTTGGCAAGGGTCTTGGAAGACAAAATATGAAATTATTGTATTGTCATTGGTCCCCTACAAGTATACAAAGTTTCAAGTCGACTCAATGTTTTAAGTGGGTGAAAATCGTGTTGAAACATTCTGTTAGATAGACAGAAACAGGTCAAGCTAATATAAAGCGTGTAAAAATAAAAAGACATTATTTATGAGACAGGTCTGTCTGTATAATGTAATTACTGCCGACATTTGTTCCAGAATAACTTTGCTTTAATAAAATTACAAATTATAATACTGTTATAAAGAAGTTAAATCTTATATTTAAAAATGTAATTCAATATGAACATTTTTATGCAATTAATTTACAATGTCTTTAATTTATATTACATCGTTTTATACTTAAATGATAGTTACATTAGTGGTTACAAAACAGAACATTGCGAATAACGAAATAGTCTCTCGCCTACATTGTCCATAAGTTTACTGAGTGTACCCACTGAATTATAATATGTTACATATAATAAACTAAATAAATAAACAAACACACACATATTATATATATATATAGTGTGAGTCTAAATTCTCCTTACAGAGTTTGAGGAATTTGTAGTAGGTCGAAGACAGTTAAGTTTGGCATAGGAACTCGTATCCGGAAACGTACCGATTTTCCACTGCACGCAAAATCACCACACATGCTTTTTCAGCGCTTCTCACTAGGATAATCTTGACTAAGGTAGTAAATATGTCATCCCCGCTCACGTGATGTTCCATGTCCACTGCAAGTTTGTTTACGTGCTATTCAGTTAAGTTTGTGATCTGCCTAGATACGTTTGTACCTGCACAGTACAGTAGTAATCCTTCACGGCATTACACAGCAGAATTCAAAGTATACATACTTCGTTAGTACAGTGTTGCTGTTATCCATGGCATACACGTTTGCAGAATACGCAGACATGATGTTATTGTACAGTAAAGCTCGGTGCAATGGCAGGCCCTGTTGCTTGGCCTGCATTTTCTCCCGACTTGACCCCGCTAGACTTCTGCCTGTGGGGTCACATGAAAACCTTAATTTACGAGACCCCTTTAGAATCCGAGGAAGACCTGCTAGGACGAGTTATGGTTGCGGCGGATGTTGGAGAACCAGGAATTGGTGATCGTGTGTATGAGAACTTGGTATAGAGGTACCACATCTGTATTGAAGTCGATGGTCGGCACTTCGAGCCCTTCTTGTGAGTGGTTCACAGGCAGCAGGAGTCAGAGAGCAACATGTATTGTAATGGTATTTTGTGTATAACGGAAAAACAGTATGTTTTCCGGATATGAATTCCTATGTTAAATTCATTTGTCTTGGTCCTCTCTATAAGTCCTGAAATACTGTAAGGGGAAATTAGACTCAGCCTATATATGAATAAAATATATAAATGCTTGTATATGCTAAAGCATATCTGGAGCAAATCTAACGAAACTCAGTATATATATATATATTTATATATATATATAAATTAATGTTTGTTTGTTTGTATATTTGTTTGTTCGTACTTTATGCGCGGCCATACCGTTAATCCGACTGTGATGGGTTTTTTGCAAAATGTTCAGGAGATTCCGGGATGAGCATAGGCTGTAAGAGAGTTGTGATACTCAACTCCTACACCCTTAAAAATCGCCCTTTGTAGTGGAAAACGTGAAAAAAGTAGCTCTTTGGACGCTTAAATGGCTTACGCTGCCTAAACCATAAGAAATACACAAAATTAATGTACACAGAATTGAATATCCCAAAAAGCTCTACAAAAAAGTCCGCGACAGCATATGTTTTTCTCTTACGGATAACTCACAAAAACCATTTTTGTCTTTCATTGATACCAAGAGTCCCTTATCTCTTACGGATAACTCACAATAACCATTTTTGTCTTTCATTGATACCAAGAGTCTCGCGCCGTAGCCGAGAGGTTAAGGCAAGAAGTCTTGGCGCAGAACTACGGGACTTGCGCCGGATCGAGTCTCTACGGGGGAAAAAAGTTTTCTTGTGGAATGTCGGCCAGTATGGGACCGGTGCACAGTGGGTCAGAAATGAAATCTAGCTGGGGGGAAAAAAAACTGTTTTGACTCATCAATTTATCTTTTTTTTTCACTTTAATATAATTGTTATGTGACGGTTCTTAACTTATCTGCAAAGGAGGGTACAATTCTAATGTTCATGACTATGTGACGTCATCATTCACACTTCTTGAGCCACAACAGAAGGCTGTAAGAGGTTTTCTTGCGAACTTATTTAATAATATCTAATTATGTCCTAATTTCTGAATTTTATGGTAAAAAAGTAACATATTTTTATCGTCCGCCCATGACATGAGAATTGAACTTTCCGGCAGGACGTCTGCCGGGAACGCTAGTAATCTATAAAAATCAATGTTTGTTTGTTGGTTTGTTTGTTCGTATTCTATGCGCGGCCATACCGTTGAACCGATTTTGATGTTTTTTTTTTTCAAAATGTTCAGGAGATTTCCGGGATGAACATAGGCTATAAGAGAGTTGTGATACTCAACTCCTTCACCCCTAGAAATCACCTTTTGTAGTGAAAAACATGAAATAAAGTCCCTATTTTGACGCTTAAATAGTTTACGCTGCCTAAACCATAACAAATACACCGAATTATGTGCACAGAATTGAATATCTTAAAAAACTCTACAAAAAAGTCCGCGATAGCATGTGTTTATCTTCTACGGATAACTCACAATAACAGTAAGAAAATTTGGATAAGCTGATTCCCGGACAAGTATAACAGCGCACGGCTGGTGCTAAAAACGCATTAACATTTACAAGTAGCGCACGCCGGGTATTAGCTAGTATACTATACTCCTGGCGCGACAGGCCTACAAGGCCCTTTAGCCTACCAGCCGGCTGCTGGCCTCACATCCACATGTGTCAATCACAGAGGTAGATGGTAATCAGCCAGTGTAGGGGTGACATGTGGTCAGCATGTCGAGTCCCCCAGCCGTTGTAGCTGGTTTTCTCAACCTGGAGCCGCTACTTATTGTAGCTACCCAAATGCATCACGATGCTGGGTGGGCACCGGTCCCATACTGGCCGAAATACCATGAGAAAATTTCTTCCCCCATGGAGACTCGAACCAGCGCAGGTCCCGTAGCTCTGCGCCAAGGCTTTCTGCCTTAACCACTCGGCTACGGCGAGTATACAAGATGAAAATTATTTAAACCGACAAACTCTGGGAGGTTGTAGGAGACACAAAAATAAATGTTTTTCCCTAATGTCATTTTTTTCCTATGAGGATTACTTAAACCGGTAGAGGAAGATTCCTCTGGCGGCAAATTAATTAAAACAACAAATACTTTTGCATTTTTTATTACCAAGAGACAACCCATTAAAACAACGCAATTACTTAAATTACAGTAGAGGTTCAACAGTGTCTCCATTGACATGTAAATAAAGGTTACACCGGCGGATCATGTTCTCTCTAACACGGGCAAAAACTCCAGGAGTATCGTTAATTGCTCCTGCTACTGCTATTATCCGGGCAACCACATCAGGTCCTCTTCTGATGCAACAGGAGTTGTGTAAACAAGGTTGGCATCTCTTCCCACACAAAACATCCAGAAGGGTCATATCTGGGGAACGAGCAGGCCATGGTACAGGACCACCTCTGTCAATCCACTTTTCTGGAAACCGTTGTTTCAAGAATCGACGCACATGACGACTGAGATGTGCCGGCGCCCCGTCATGTTGGAACCACATGCGTTGTCTTGTAGGGAGAGAGACGTCTTCCAGCAATTCTGGCAATGCTCTGGCGAGAAAATTGTAATAGAGCCTTGCATATAATGGCGTAGGTAGGAGATATGGCCCAATTAAACAGTCCCCAACAACATCGGCCCACACATTAACGAACAACTGCACTTGATGTGCGTGAGTAACTGTGGCATGTGGGTTTCCTCACTCCAAACATGCGCATTGTGCATGTTGAAGACTCCATCACGCCCGAACGTTGCTTCATCTGTAAACAATACAGAGGATGGAAATATAGGATGCATTTGACACTGTTCCTGGCACCACTACGAAAACTGTGCTCTGGGTGCATAATCAACTAGTTGCAGGTTGTGGACACGCTGTAAGTGAAATGGATGTAAGAATTGATCATGAAGGACGTTTCTTACGTTCGTCTGATTCGTCCCCACGTTACGCGCAGTTGCACGAGTGCTGATTGAAGGATCTCGCTCCGCATGCTGCAGGACAGTTCCCTCAAATCGCAGCGTTCTTACTGTGCGACGGCGTCCCTGTCCAGGTAATCTCCTAAATGACCCGGTCTCACGCAGACGTTGGTATACAGCAGTAAACGTCGTATGATGCGGGTTACGGTGATCAGGATATTGTTGTTGATAAACCCGCTGTGCAGCTCGTCCGTTGTGGTGCGCTACGCACCAACCATATCAGTGTACTCACTCCAGGTGTATCGCTCCATTAGTAAACAGATACAATTCACTACTACACTGGTGGACAAAACAATTCCTACCATCAACAGCAGTTGCAATCATGACAACTGAAGAGCGTAATACGCCCTCTACCGGTTTAAATAATCCTCATAGGAAAAAATGACATTAAGGAAAAATATTTGTTTTGGTGTCCCCTACAACCTCCCAGAGTTTGTCGGTTTAAATAATGTTCACCCTGTGTGTATATATATAAATTACAAAGTGTAAAAATTTATTTGGGAGTAACAGATCCCTGGCACCTTTAGGAGAGGATAGTAAGGGATGACACACAAAAATAATCTAAAAGGACCTATATTAATTCACAGTTCGTGGCAGAGGAGATGATTAGTGGTATTGGTGATGCTTTTAATTTCACGTTCAGCTTCCATCGGCATGGAGGGGAGGGGGAGTCAGAAGGGATACATCATAAAAAGTTAAAAATGACCGAGATTAGTATAAAATCTATATTTTTGGAGGTGCTAAGCTGATTGGTGAGAAAGATATTGAATAAATAAATACTCGGGAACGCCAGGTAATCGATAGTTAGGGACATAGGGAGTCTTGTTAATCCATTCATGCAGGTCACTAATTAGAAATATATTACGCTATAATTTACATAATATATAATGTTTACAAACAGGAAAGTCAAATATTTGAGTCCCGATGGGGTCAGTATTTTTAAACTACCCTAAACCTTATGACGGGACCATAACAGTGGTGTAAAGACAGTACATAATTAAAATGAGTACCAGACATATACTGTTGGGGTAAAGGCAACCATAACCCAGATTGAGAAACCGGTTGATATCTCGTGCTATCTATATCAAAATGCAGTACCATTAATTCTTATTAATTATACATAACTTAATTAATGTTAATGCTATTGTATTATTATTGTAATAGTATTGTGTTTTCTTTATGTAATTGTAATGTTATTGTTTTCTTGTTTTGCTTTTCTTTATACTATTACCAATTATTACTTTATTGTAACGGACTGTCAACAACACGTACGGATTACTGCCCGTGCGACCCATATTTGTAAACAATATTGTAAATATCTTACTTTTTGTCTAATAAAGTCCTACTACTACTAGAAAGCGGGTTACTTTATTTTCCTACTACCACAAGAATTTACAAACTTCTGTAATAGGAATAGTTTACAATATATATTTATATACACATATGCCAATTGTTTTATAGGAATAGCAGTGTGACACTTACATAATTAAACTATTTATATTTTCGAAATCGACATGTCAAATAGTTCAGTTCACCATATTACGTCTCTGTTTCAAATTCAATGCTGGTCATCGTAATCATTGTCTGTCAATTAACCTTACATCCCCACGTGAGGCAAGGGTGCTCCCTTGCTGGGTTACTTAACCCTTTAATTGGCAATTTTTTCTATAGGAAACATCAATTTACTTAGTTTTATTAATAAAACAGAAGAAAACTAACGAATAGAAATAACTTAAATGTGTGTCGAATTACACAACACAGTAAACCTAATAATAGTCATGTGTGATTTTGTTTTCAGTGCGGTCAGCCACATTTAAATAACTGGAACGGGAAATTAATGATTTGTCAATTAGAGTTAACAACATAATTTACTTATGCATATTTCACTACAGATGCCAGCTAGTAACAATTGGTTAGCTCATCGCCTCAGATAGACATACAGTAGGCAACTAGGTATGACTTGGATGAGGAAGGCCGATTGAATTTTGCTCAGAGGTTCTAATTTACGCTTGGGGTTCTTTCACGAGCAAGAAAATTTTCAGACTCGAAAGCTCATGGCTTAAAATTCTTTCCTTGGATCTTGGATTTTCAAACCTTAAAAAAAAAATCGATCCCGGCCGGTTTTGAAACCGCAACCTTGGAACCGAGGCAAGGATATTAACCCCTAGACTGCCGTGGGCGACCCATATATATATAATTTATTTATTTATTTATGAAAGATTGTTTTTTACAGTGTTTGAAAAATGGCATTGAATATAGATTTCTATATTTATCGATGTATTTTAATTTTTAGAGCAAACCACAATCACATTAATCATATGAACTGAGCCCAGATATATCTAATGACTGAAATATTATCTAAGAATATTTTCTTAAGGAGGTTTTAACAGCGACATTACAAAAATAATTCTTGAAGCATTACGATAAAGCATGTCATGTTTTAATGTGGATAAAAACTGTCTACTATTGTAGCATATGGGTAAAGTTGTTGACTCAGAGGCAGTGGGTCTGGGTTATATCCCCATTCCCGGTCGGAACGAGTTTCCTGGACGAGATTTATTTTTTCTCACCAATAAGACTAATGTGAGGAAATTTGAAGCTCAAAATAGGCTAATTCGAAACACCAATTGGGTATCGTAATTATCCATGTCATCACATATGTTTAAAAGCATTTCCATTTGTGTTCATATGCATAATTCCTAAAATGTTATAAGTATTTTGTAGTTTTTAAATACATTCATTAGAGTGCAATGTTCTAAGCTAAAGTGAACTCGTGAATATGGGTAACACACACTAATTGCTTCATCTTAAAATGCGATATTACTTGTATCTTGAAATTGAAGCATCTTTAAATAAGATAAAATAAAAACAAAAACTACGAAATCGGCGACTTTGCTTGAATAGAGAAACACTGATACTAGAAATATCTAGAAGGAGGAAGAAATATCCACATATATCTAACCTTGCAATCATTTACAGCAGCTCTTCAAATTTACATTTACGAGGTTATATGTTGAGGAATGTTATACAAATATTTTAATTATACTAAATTGTTAGTAAAATGTTTTAATCCACCGCTCTGGATTGGGGTAACGTCGTTTTCTGGGACACAGCGAGCCGGGATTCTATACTCGGTTGTAAAAGTTTTATGGACGAGGTTTTCTCAGGATTTTTCTTTAGCCTTAAGTCAAATATCGTGAATTTTTAATGGCACACATAGTCCCCGAACACAATCTGTTCATCATAATCATCTACCATGAGTTATTCTCACCGGGGTGATGAAAGACAGGAATTGGAGAGGAGCAAATTTCCAGATACGACACGTCATCACAAGATAAACGTGCATGGATTCCACCATCTAATGTGCAGAGATAAAACATTCCATTACCCGAAGACATCATGCATACGTGAAATATGTGGAGATATATGTGAAAGATATATCGAATCATGTAAAAAAAAACCAAAATCAATTAGTGACTACGCAAGACAATGTATAACGGTAAAAAGGCTGTAAGCCTGGGCAAGGATGGTACTCTATATGTATCTCAGGGTTGCGGATTTTCGCCGTGGGACAAGGCGAGGTTCGAACTAATATTAGCTGGCATTAAGGAGGCTTACCGAGACAAACACTGGCGTCAATTTAATGATAATATTTATTATAACATAAGTAGCACAAGACAGTTCCAATTCCAAAACATTGGAATTGAATTGAATATATTCCGGAATTTCTTTCCTTCGGAATGGTCGCGGGAATGCGAGTAGCGGTCAATACTGGACCTATTTTTGGAACACTGATAATTACTGGTCTTCACACGACCTAAGTTGATATAATACCAGCACACTGATGCTTTTAATATAAATCACTTTGTAACTTGCCGTTCTCGGTCTAACACTTTTCGTGTACCTAATGAGTCGCTTCCTTGCGACCGGCGAAATATACGAGTCCGTACTGGCGCGGACTCTCAACAATTAATCCTGCGCGGAGTCTTATGTTAGTTTTTTTGTTCCACCCGGGGACAAATCCCGGAGCAGACTACTTTCCCGATATTCGGAATATATCCAACTCCATCTTACAAATACACTTTACAAGACCAATATTTTCATTGGCTGGACATACATAAAAAACGCCTTACTAGTAGAATACTATTTACTTATGGATTCTGATTGGGCATTACGGTTTCCACTATAGTTCAACCAGAATCTCAGGATAATGATAGGTCGTGAATTTACAGGGTGTGATTTTCACACGCTGGTGAGAAGTTTATTAATTTATTGAACACAGATGGACATAGTTTTTGGCTACTGTCGCCATCTCAACAGGCGGTCTAGTGATTTTTTGACACACTTAAAGTTGACCGTCATTTATCTGTCTGGAAGGATGACTTCCAGAGCCGGGGGGACATTACATCTCCAGCTGTGAGGCCGTATTATTAGGGAAGCATTGTCCCGGGGTCATAAACCGATTTACTTACATGTGTCCATCTTCAAAGAACTTGAGTTACAATGGACAGACATGCCTTTATGTATCTTCAAGCGTAACAGATTGATAAAAGTTTCTCACGAAACGTTTTCTGGAAAGTGCAACTACATATATAATAATAGTGTTTAATAATAATAAAATTAATTAGAGCAGTTATTTCTGCTACAAATGCTAAAGTGATAGTGATTCCTATTGTTAAACCTTTGCACATTTTTGTGCAATCTACACAAACACATCTATATATATATATATATATATATATATATATATATATATATATCTTAATATATAAAAAATTCGTGTCACGTTGTTTGTCCGCGATGGAATCCTAAACTACTGAACCGATTTTAATAAAATTTTGCACACTGTGTGCAGATTGATCCAACTTGAGACTTAGGGTAGTTTATAACTAAATTTATAGTCACATTATTTTTTTATTGCAAATTATTTGTTTATTATTTAACAAAGAGTTATAATTATCTGTGAGTTCCATACGATTCTAACAGATGACGGTGTAATTATCTGTGAATTCCATGCGATTCTAACAGATGGCGGTGTAAGGTAATTTGGTAAGGTAATTGGTTTATTATTTAACAAAGAGAGATCCAGATGGCTGTGCTTTTTGTTACAACTGCGAATTTCAATTGAATTACAAATATTGATTATTTCATAATTTAAGTGTGTTCAGTGTTTATATTATTTTCAATATTATTAATTTTGTGTGTAAGTATTAGTTTTAAGCAATCTGCCTGAAAGGCAGCAACTTAATTAAAATTTTTAATGTATACCTTAGCCACAGCAACGCGTGGCCGGGACTTCTAGTATATATATAAGTTATTTCCAGTATTTAATATGATATATGTGTGAATGGTGTTTCCTGCCTTAAATGTTCGTGTTTTCTCAGAGGTGGCCCTAGCTTTGAGCCGATTATTGATCCGGGGAGATCTTCCATGTACTGTTGTGGTCGAAATGTATATAAATCCAGAGTTTAATATGAATTGAAAGTTAAGTCCTTCTCGGTCAGGTCGTGTCCCAGTAATGCCCTGGAGGTGTGTGGCACATAAAAGAGCAAAGAGAGAGATTAAACTAAGGAAAAACAAATAAAGAAAAATAAATAAAATAAACGTTTTTAATAACCTCCCATTTATGTTATTCTATTAAGACTCATGCTCAGAATGAAACGAGAAAAGCTAATGATTGATTTTTTAGCTGTTTATTAAGTTTTATATGATCACTTGTTAATTTAGATAATGAGCAGGCAATTAGTAGAGCTTGATTTGCTATGTAGAAATTATTACTCTTGGAAAGACCTGAGGTATGTGGTATAGATGCAGTGTTTTTAGCGACAAGACTTAGCACTGATAAGTGCTTACAATAAAGAAACCTGTTCAGAGTTCATAGCCTTGAAAAGAACATAAACTTGTTATTTAGTGCACAATAAAAGTCGCAGGGTTTCGAAATAGTGTTCTAAGAAAATAAAGGTTTTCTTTCTTAACACTTAATTTGATAATAAGTTGACGTAACAGCATTATAAACATTTGCAAAAGCGTTAGTCTACATTCATTATTAGCATTGCTAGATTTATATGTAAGTTGAATATGTACGTTCTTATGGACTAAAGATTCTCAAGATATGCAGTAAAATATGGACTAATGTTTACAGAAATGGTGCAAACGTTTTCTGGTAGGCATTACAAAAAATTGTTTTACTTGTGTTGATAATGATTCATTCGGAAAATCACTTACATACAATCGTAATTTTAGAGAAGATCACGATTTGGTGGTAATTTAATTATTTAACTTATCTAATGAAGAAATTTATCAACACTGAACATGTGTTCAAAATTCATGCACGACTCTTGGGTTTTTGTAAACAACTGAATTGAACTTGCTAAGCTAAATTTTTAAACCTGTCGCTTATTTAGAGTAGGTTTTCTAATTCCTGGGGGCACGCCGTAGCGTAGTGGTTAAGGCACTGAGCTACAAGCCGGAGGGTCGAGGGTTCAAGTCCCGTTGGGCACTATGACCCTGGGGTCGAATCAGCTTCTAACGAAAATGAGTACCAGACGCCTGTTCTGGGGTAAAGGCGGCCGTCACACAGGGCTGACAACCCGACTGACATCAAGTGCCGATTGTCTAGAAAAAGTGGGAGCCTTAACCTCCTACTACCCCAAGGGTCTCCTGAGGCCTGTTGTGGGATCACTTTACTTTTACTTTACTTTCTAATTCCTAGGCTACACTTGCTATGTTCAGGTATAGTAAATGCTATTGTCACAAGGCATATAATCCATACAGGGACTCATGTCGTCCCAATCTTCTAAAAAAACGTTAAACTTAAAATATATAAAATTGTTATTCTCCCAGTTATATTATATGATGCAAAACACGATCTCTTACATTAAGGGACGAGAAAAGATTACGAGTATTTGAGAATGAAAATTTTAGGAGAATTGTTGGACCAAAAAGAGATGAACAGACAGGCGAATAGAGAAGAGTATAAAACAATGAGGTACATGATCTTCGTAGGAAACCATAGGTCTATATAATATGAACAGTTAAGTCTCGTAGATTGTGAAGGGCAGGGCATGTGACAGGAATAGGAAATGAAAGAGGTGCATGGAAGCTCCTTGTAGGAAGACCAGAGGGAAAACTCCCAGTTGGTAGACCAAGAATGAGGCGAGAGAGTAACTTAACCATGATTTGAGTGAAGTAAATTATACAGGGAATGATTGGAAAACATTAGACCAGGATAGGGAAATATGGAAATCTTATATCAGCGCGGCCATGAACGATAGTTCGATAGCGCTACCGAGTTAGCAGATATTGTCACATCGGTTTGATTGTTGTGGCTAAAGATAATAAAGGAGAGTTTAGCCACAATAATCAAACCGATGAGGCTCAATAATAAATATGAATGTACACACAACATACTTTGTTCTCAACATTCCCTAATAATTAAATAATTCAATTCTGAAATAAATTTTTAATGATTATCTTCGAAATTATAAAATATTGAACATGTTTAAATAAAAATGTTCAGTTATGTAAATATGCAACATTTTCTTAAATATGTAAAAATATGTACTATACCCAGTAATATCGACAGATATGAATATATGTATATATCGTAAACAACTACAAATATCGTAATTCGTAAACATTACAACGAAATTTTAATTTTAACTAATATAAAAAATTACGTATTTGCATAAATATTTTATACATGATATTCAGTAATTATAAAAAGTATACTCGACAGCATGTTGTTTGAAAAAAAGTGACTCAAATTTATTTTAAATTATTTCATTATTTTATTAAGTATAGATGATAGAAATTTAAACGTGAAATAAGAAATGGAGAAAAATAACATTAATGGAATATAACAATTGATTTAAAGAAGTAATGTCGAGTTCAATAATCATAAAAACGTGGCCATTAAGTGTAGAAATTCACCAAAAAACGAAAATTAGCAAATCGCTCTAATGGTCGCAATTTTCGATATTCCACAACGAAACTCAGTGCATGCTATTAAAATAAAGCGAGGAAGAAAGTAAAAATCAGCGAAATCCGAAATTAAAAACTGATCCTAGCAACCGCTATGTTTGATTCGTCGCAAGGTATACAATTTATTTAACTCTTAAATTCTATAAAATGTACACAGTATTAGTTTAATTTATTTAATATTTTAAATAAATTAATGGAGAAATGGATCAACAGATATTGTTTCAATTGTATTAAATTATGCGACAATGTGCAAATACGTAATTACTTTGCTATGCATTATTTATTTTCACTGCAGTCTTACATTTTTAAATTAACTGGCGTCAGAAATTGAGTTTCCGTATTCCGTAAACCAGCAAAATGTCATAAATTAGACTTGCTGAGAAATTCACTTAGTTTACGAAGTTCTTGCGTGACATACTTTTTATTTTATACGAAAATTAAAACACCGATCACCTTCAATGCTCTGAGCTAACTCCTCTGTTTCCTGCCGGAAAAATTAAAAATCATCGGTATATTAATTAATGCAATTACTCTATCGTTGGTTCATAAGTTTTCTATTTTGAATTCGTCGTGAGCTTTTGATTGTTAGGTGCTCAATAACTGCGTACTCACGTAAAATGTTAATACTTTTTAATAACGTTAAGCTTTCAAAATTGTAAAGTAAATTAAATTAAAATCGCATCAACACAAAATGCTATCTGCTTTAACGTGCGTAATTAGTTTTAATAAAAAAGTGGCACAATGTGCAATGAAATGTGATAATTGTAAGAATATCACTTTAAAACCCTTGCAGGCTCATATGGCAAAAATTGAAATTATATACAGTACATATAAATGACCAGTTTAACATTTCCATATAATGTCCTTATTGCTACATTTTCTTTGTTATCCTAAATTAAACACGTCAATGAACTGAAATATTATTACACGCCTGTAGGCATTTGTTTATTAATCGGATTATTAAATACTGAACTTGTTATTGCAGATTATAGAAATAATTAGTAAATGTAAAATTGAAGTAATTGATTAAAAATAATACAAAATAATTCACCTGTCTAATTAATTAATTACTGTAATCGTTCATGATATAATTAAAAATATTTACCGGTATATTATCAGGGCTCGTAAGTTGAGGTTCTATAAAATGCCTATAAAATATCTTCAAAAAGACCCAAATATATCCTAAAATACCTAAAAACTGGGGAAAAAGAGGATGTAATAATTTGTAATAATTTTAATTCCAACTTTATTATTAAAGAATGTAATAAAATATTGTTTAAAAAGTGAAACATCCTAGTGATATGCAACACACACTGCGAAAAAAAAAAATGACTGAAATGCTTCTTCTTCCATACTTAATATATTTTTAATTCAACATTGTCTGAAAAAATGAATTCTGTGTTCATTAAGAAAGTTATTGGTGAATTTTGAATGAACGATTTTTTCCCCATTTACAATGAATTCAGCGAACCCGCTGTGGATATCCTGGAGAAATTAATTGAAATTCAAATTAGAGTAATTAGAAGCGTATTTAACTAGGGATAGAAATGTGACTAGACTAAAGAAATTATATAAATATGATCGAATTTATGTAAAGTATCAAAAAATAAGTCAATAACTAAAAACGCTAAAAAAAAGTAACAATAAACCAAAAATCGAAAAAGAAAATAAAGGACAAACAAAACCCACCATTTTCTGGTCCATATGACCCTACATATACATGTCCACCGCTGTGATCTCGAGGCAGCGTGCTGTTTTGTCACACAGCGGGTCCGGGTTCGATTCCCAGTCGGGACAGGCTTCTGGATGAGGTTTTTTCGGGGTTTTCCTCACCTGTAAAACAAATATCAGGAAGCTTACGGCCCAACGTTCCTCGAAAATCATCCGGTTATCATCATCATCCTTCATCGGTGTGGAAAGCAACGGGAAGCTACCCCACCTATAATTCCCTAGTAAAGCTGCAAAGCATAGCATGAAAATGCTCTGATTGCAGTGAAAGCCCTGCCCCCGGGCAGAATTACTATGTATATATATATATATATATATATATATATATATATATATATATATATATGGCATGCTAAGAAAAATAAATGCCTGAACGGGATTTGAACCCGGACTTCTGGATTGGTACTCCAGCGTGCTATCCATTACACCATGCTATCCATTCTTATAAGAAAAATAAATTTTTGTATTAGATTTGCCCGGTGGTGAAGAAAAATAAATGTTTGTATTAGATTTGTCCTGTGGTGTAATGGATAGCTCGCTGGAGTACCAATCCAGAGGTCCGGATTCATATCCCGTCCAGGCATTTATTTTTCTTATCATGCCATATTAAGCATGCATTGCTCAATGTCAAAAATTTAATTATAATAAATATATATATATATATATATATATATATATATATTGTGTTGGACTTCGTACTCAAACATAAAAAAGAAGGATTTTTTTCCTTTACTTTCGAACCCTATTTGTTATACTGTATATAAAGGTGAAGAAATATATTTGCTCAGATTTTACGCATGAATTCTTTGTTCTTTAGGCCTATGTAATCAAAATGTTTCACATTCTTGGGTCATAGATGCAAGATTTTCTCAGAAAAGCGTACAGATAGTCATCAGCGTATTACTTTATAATAATATAATTAATATTAGTCTGATCCACATAGTACATGTAGGAAGTGTAAGGAGACAACTTTTCGTTTGATAGTTTTTGATCGCATACTCTCTTTCCGTGAACTTATGGGTACGATAGAGGCAGTGAGTTAGTTACTTAATAATAATAATAATAATAATAATAATAATAATAATAATAATAATAATAATAATAATAATAATAATAATAATAATAATAATAATAATAATAATAATAATAATAATAATAATAATAATAATAATAATAATAATAATAATAATAATAATAATAATGATAATGATAATAATAATAATATTAATAATTCTATTCATAGAATGGAATTGACAGAAGAAAATGCGCAAAACATGAATTTTTGGGAAAATAAAATTACTTTAGGTTCAAGGAAAAATTATTCTAGTGTAAAATAAATCCTAAAGTACTAATAAGAATATTTTTTTACCAATACCACTAAGAGTCTTTTATGACATATCTGGTATTCTCGCATGTCATGGCGAAATTGTAACCTACATCTTAATTTGGGTCTCTGGAAGGCGATGAATGATAATGGAGCATCATGAGATTCCTTAAACCTAAACGTAGTCTAAATCCAGGCCATAGGCGACTATAAGAATAATTACCTTTAAGAAAAAAAAATTATGGTCTGACTGGTAATCGAAACCGGAACCCCATAAAGCTATTATTATTATTATTATTATTATTATTATTATTATTATTATTATTATGAACTGTGGCCAGAAGCTCTGACCACAAACCCATGAGGCGGGTAATAATAATAATAATAATAATAATAATACTAATAATAATAATAACAATAATAATAATGTCTATAGGCGTCACCATGCTAGATGCTTGTAAAAGAACCATTGTAAAAATACAGATTTGAGGATTTTAAGGGACCGCAAATAAATAACCTAGTATTTACGGATTTATTTCCCTCCCGGAGGAACGCACTTTTATGCTCTGAAAAATCTATAAACTCATATTACATTCTCTGAGCAGCCTCAAGGATTTGAAGTCAAAGATTCTGACTACAGTTTATAAGGTACATGATGTTCGATTGTCGCTCAGTCCCCTTAAATGTTCTGTTGAAGATAATTATTCTAGTGGTCCCCATGATTTATAATTTAAGTTAAACTATATATATATATATATATATATATATATAAAGGAACGTATGTATGTATGTCTGTCTGTCCTTTATGCGCTCCCATACCATTCAACCGATTATGATGGGGCTGTTTGAAAAGGGTTCAGGAGTTTCCCGGGATGATTTTAGGTTATAAGAGAGTTGTAATACTCAACCCCTTCACTCCTAAAATCACTCTTTGTAGTAAAAACGTTTTTTTTCGGAAATTTTTGGACGCTTCAATGGCTTACGCTGCCTAAACCATAACATATACACTAAATTAATGTACACGGAATTCAATATCTCAGAAAAATCTACAAAAAGTCCGCGATAGCATAAGTCTATCTTTTACGGCTAACTCATAATAACCATTTTTATCTTTCAGCTCATTGATGCCAAGGAGATCGGGACGTCCATAGTCTGTCCGTAAATCTGAAGAGAAGCTGTTCGAAATAAACCATCTACACAGACGGCGGACAAAACTGCACGACTAATGAGGTCGCGGAAGGAAGTGCAGGAGGGTGAACAGATCACGTGATATTGCTCGTTTCGCTCTTGAGCCTCAAGCGAGAAAGATGTCTAATCGGGAAGCTGGCGAATTTCTCTACAGATTCACGGACAGACTATAGATTCCTGGGCAAGCGTAGTAGCGCACTGTACGGATAACTCTCAATAACCATTTTTGTCTTTCAGCTCATTTATGCCAAGAAGATCGGGATAAGTAAATTTCCGGGCAACGCCTGGTGATCAGCATGGGGTATCTAAAATAATTACGATAAAAATGTATAATTACTTTTATTTATACTTTCTCAACTAAACACAAAAACATTTAATTTATTTAGGCCTAGCAGCACACGGCTGGTATTAGCTAGTTTCTTTATAATATATAGTTCATCAAATAATTGGTAATTAAGAAGAGAGGTTACGATTCTGTTAATGCCAGGAGAGAATGCCAGAAATGTCGTAAAACAATCTGATGGCATTAGATAAAAAAAAATGTATCCTCTTGTTCAACTTTTTAATATTCTATTAAATTTTACTACTAACTATCCGATTTAATATTTTATTTCCAAATTATGACATAAGTACTGGATTACAGTATAATTTAACATTTAACATTCTCGTACACAGAACAACTTTTTATTCCATGTCCTACATGTAAGACTTACACGGTGGCATCGTCATAATATTAAAGTTACCTCTCACCTGAAATTAGTGACTGCCAAAAATAGCGTCCCTCAAAATACGAAATAGTAATTTTTACGTAAATTTAACAATCGTTATCATTTCTGTTATATTCAGCTTTGTAATTAATATGTTTAGTGATCTTCATTTTCCTCTAAAATTAATGTATATCTCGATTGATTACCGCTATTATTGTAAATATTGTCAATATTCCCTTCATTCATTAAATATAATTTGTAAAGATTTCATTGTGTTTACACATTACTATATAATAATACACTTTTAATTTCATTATTTCTGCCAGTATTAATAAAACATTATTATTATTATTATTATTATTATTACTAAACTATTATTATTATTATTACTATTATTATCAGTTTTTCAATAAGGTAGCATATTGAAAGATAAAGATGGATGTTCGAATCCCGATGGAGTCAAGAATTTTAAACTGTTCTAAACTTTCTGGCGGCTTCACGGCCCTGGGGTCATCTCAGTCCTTAACATAAATGAGTACCAGTCTCTTGTTCGAGAGTAAAGGCGGCAGCCACATAGGCTGACAACACGGTTAACATTTAGTGTTGTTTATCTAGAAATATCGCAGCCTTAATCTCCTAACAACCCAACGGATATCTTAAGACCTGTTAGTAGGATTAATTTACTTTTACTGCACACAAAATGAACAAAACTGTAAATTTCTGCCGGTTTAAAATTATTATTATTATTTTATTTTTTGTGGAATCAGTAATGTGGGATTAGTAGTTATCATGATAGATCCTAATTCCAAAGTTCGCGAGTTTATCCCCCGCCTGTGTCGATGGATATCAGGAGGTAAAAATATTTTGCTTGACTTCCTTCAGGAATTAAGTAAAGCCGTAAGTCCCGTGTTGTAGATCTATGACACGTAAAAGAACATCAAGTCTTAATAAGAGGCTTTAGGGGAAAAATTTCTCAACCATTTCCGGGTTGAATTTTGAAGGTAAAGAGTTGTTAAAATGTAAAGTTAAAAATACTACAGCTACTAGAACTATGGAGTAAATGTTTACATAAACTGACTGATTTAAGGCCTTGTAATGTTAACTTCCATTAAATCAACAAAAGCATATATTATATTAATACATAACAATTGTACTGATTATTTAAAATTAATTAATTAATATAAATAATTAATTAAAATAAGGAATATTTAGGTGATCTACACCAAGTTGCTCTATTTTCATTGTGCTTCTATACGAAATAAAGTTATAAAAAGTTTATTTTCAAAAATAAGGTGTGAAAGTTATTAAGGCATTAAAACAAACAAATTAATACACTTCATCAATAATAATAAGGGTATAAAAATACAATTTTTAGATAAAGATAATAATAAAAATTATTGACTGAACAAATCAATAATTTAGTATAAAACACAGGGGGATTAAAACAATTAAAGGGAAAAGTAAGAAAGTACAGCTGCACTCAATTTCCATCTTTTTTTCCCTGCAATATGTCCGGCTTGTTGTTACCAGTGACTTCCACAGTCCGGATTCAGTATTAGGTATAGTGAATAAACATAAACTTCGAATTAAAGAATCAGAAAATCCACATTATACGAGGGAAACATTGTGAGATTTCACGAAATTGAACGTTTGGTGTGGCCTCAGGTCATGCAAGATTATCCATATCATTCATCTTTCCAGAAGATGTCACAGTAGTAATGTAACTATATATGTTGGAGAATTTCGCCTTTCCCCAGGTTGAAAATCTGAAAATGCTATGGTTTCGACAAGATGCCACTCCACCTCCCTGATCGTTGCATTTCCAGAATTTTTTAATGAAACGTTTGCAGGACTCTAGACAGAATTAGTTGGACCCCTGAAGTGGACTCTAGGTTCCTTTGTTATCAAAGTATTTAATTATCATCTTTGGGGCTAAGTGAAGGACAGTGTGTTTAGCAATACAGTGCGAAATCTTCGAGATCTCCGCATCCGAATTGTTGAAGACGTTGGTACATCACTCCGGACATGTTGCAGCGGACCTGGATGGGAATTGAATACAACTCAATATTCTTCGTGTCATCGCGGGTTGGAAGTGAATTTTTTTTAATGACTCAACTAATACAACTTATTTATTTAGCAAGTTTCACATCATCTTCCTGCGCCAAATTAATATGCTGTCATTCTCCCCTAAATCTCTCTGTCATTCTAATCTCCATCGTCCAATCCTTTTTCTCGCCATGCTGCCCAAAACACCATCAATCTATGTTATTTTTAGCCGTCCTCTTCTTGTTCTACCAAGTGGCATCCATTCTAGTATTCTGCTTGAGAATCTTCCTTCTGTAATTTTTATATAGGCTACTAATTTCATTTCAGTTGTATTTCTTATGAAATCCACATTTGAAGTGGAAAGAGGCTAAGGAAAAGTACGATTCACCTAGGAACTCTTACAACTTATTTTTGCAAATAAACTTTATTTAAAATAATTTGGCTGGTGTAGGGAGTATATTAAAAATGGGCAATTGCATGTAGACACTCTGTAGATTGGCTAACTAGAATAAATTTTATTTAGAAACATTACGACAAATTTTCCCCTTCAACAAAGCGAATCTTCCGGTTGGAAGACTGGAATACTGCAGAGGGTATTTTATGCCCACTGCAATTGAAATGCTTGTGTTTCCAGAATGGTTAAAACTGATAACATTACATGCGATGTTTGGTCTCCATCCATGTCATATGGAAGAATGAATCTGCTGTCAATGGGTCACATTATAAACTATGTGTACATGACGCAGCTGAGGACATCAAATTTTGATGTGTCGATTGGAAATTTGTAGGATTCAGTAACAAATGTAATTGCATGTATAATATGGAATCGTTTGGGATGCAATGTAAACAAACCATGCACTGCAATACAATCAATTCCACATTTCAGAGATTAAAGCAAACATGCACTCCTGAGAGTACAAAAAGTAAGAGAGAACGTAATGGGAATATCCATACCGCACTGAAAACGGTATTACACGAAGTCGCATCACATTGTTTACAGACCATGAGTCAACCAATTAGCGCCAATCTTTTGTATAATAGCCTCTGGGTCGAACTAGCTAATTTGAATACGTGAGTTTGGTCAGGAAGTTTCGAATACGTCATTACGCAAGTCTTTTCGCTTTACGTAACAGTTGGAATGAAGCTGTCATGGCTCGTTATAAGAGTGAACTTTTTAAAATACAAAAGTTAAATAATTTTAATATTAGAATCGGAATATATGATGATAATTGACTATATATGACGATTAACTAATAAAACTGAATTATTAAGTTATGGTAAAATAAAGCAAATTTATAATTTTTTCGAAGGATTTAACAACCATAAATTACACATTTGAACGCTCTAATAATTAATTTACATCATTACAATAACAACAACAACGAAATATTTCAGTTTTAATATGGGAATTCCCCAATATACATAATCATCATGAAGAAATTCGTTTTAGGTCATGTGACCTGTGACGGCAAACATAACGAAGATGGTCTTGATCTTTCCATCGAAGTTTTGTCTTCCTTGGTCCCTATATACAGATAGTGTAGAACGTATTGATACAAAAATAACACAGACAGAAGTAAATCATTTAATTATTTCTTCACTATACACAAGAACAAAACTGTACACATTTAAATTGAACTCTGTAAAGTTAAATACACGCAGTTTCCTCTTTTTTAACATGACTATTAGAGAGTAAAAAAATAATTTGTACATGAACAACAAAAATTAACAATCAAAAGGTATTGATATAGTACTAAGTTTTGATCAACAGAATGTGCACATGAAATCGAGTGGGGGTGAGTCAGGTACTGCTGTTATTTAGCCTAGCCTTGAGTACTTTGCCATGTAGTTTTAGCCTATGTGTTTTGGCTCCAGATTAACGCTGGAATGGGGCTCAAAGATAGAAAAACTACAGTAGAAGAAATGGAATTAATTATTCGTTTGCGTAATTAGTGTAAATCGTTAAATGAAAGTAGTGAAATAACTGAAAGGCCAAGAGCAACCATTCAGCATATAATTGGCAGAATTTGCGAACGAAAATCTTTCTAAAATAGCCATAGAACAGGACGTCCTAGAAAACTGTATGTTAATGTTGAAAAAGCATTAATGAGAAAAATAAAGTGAAAACCTCAATGTAGTGCATCTAATTTAGCAGATGGTATCAAGAATGACTTTAATATTAGCATTTCTGCTAATAATGTTCCTAACTGTCTATGAACTACACGGGAAAACAACCCGTACAAAATGCTTTGTAAGTGAAGACAATTGAAAGAAAAAAATTGAACTTCGCTAACACATACATAAACACCCCGAAAGAACTGAAATGATGTATGTAAAATATTATTAACTGGAGGCCTTTCATTTTAACAAAGTTGAGGACAACGGCACCTGCCCTTAGGTACATTTTAATTTTTAATTTTTATCTTATCTACTGTGGAGTAGGACCATGTCAAACCACACGAAGAAGAGGATTTTGAAGTCTGTTGTGGAAAGCATAATGACTTATGGTGCTGAGGGATGGACTTTGGTAGAGGGACAAAAAACTAAGATCTTGGCAGTGGAGATGGATGGAATAAGACGCAGTGCCAGGGTGTCCAGGTTGGAAAGAAGAAGAAATGAAGAAGTGAGGCAGATGATGGATATGGAGGAGACAGTGGTGGAAAGGATCGAAAGACGAGCTCTTCAGTGGTATGGCCATTTCAGGAGAATGGAGGATGATAGGTGGCCCAAAACTCTTTTGGAATGGTCACCTTCTGGTAGAAGGAAACGGGGCAGGCCAAGAACAACTTGGAGAGGAGAAATCCATAGATTGATGAACGACCGAGGTCTGGAGGAGGATGAATGGCGTGATCGGCAAGAATGGCGAATGGCGAATGGGAATACAGGGTAACCGCTGAAAAGTGGAGAGACCCTCAAAAGTAAAAAAGTAAGTCTTATCCCCAAAGAATTTTGTAAAAAATAATTATCACTGACATGTCTGAATTCAAGATTTCCTGTTCAGATGGATGAATAAAGTCTGGAAGAATAAAAATAGAGAGCTACAAAAGCAAAATCTCCAACCCAGTGTGAAACATAGTTGTAGTTCTGTATTAGTATGGGGATACATTAGTATCTCTAGAGTCGGGATCTTGCATTTTATCGATGGTGTGATGGATCACAAACATTATATAAACACACTGAAGACCAATCTTCATACATCTGCAGAGAAAATGGGGATTAGACAAGAGTTTGTAGTTATGCAAGATAATGATCCCAAGCACACCGCTTTCAATACGCGTTTCTAGTTTTGTATAACACACCAAAGTACATGGAAACGCTTCCACAGTCTCCGGACATAAACCCCATTGAGAATTTATGGGAACATCTGAAAAGATAATTCGTTCAAGGCAGGTTTCCAACAAGCGAGACCTGAAAAACTCTTTGGAAGAAGAATGGAGAAACGCACCTTCTTTTGTAACTTCAAATTTAGTCGAGTCGATGCCATGTCGTCTTCAAGCCATCTTGGAAACAAAGGCGCTCCCAATCAAGTATTGAACTCGAAAAGTAAAGACACAAAAGAGCCATAATATGCGACTGCATCAATACTTTTTGTTTTTTAACTTCCATTGTTCATGTATAAATATTTTTTACTCCTTAATTGTTATGTTAAAACAGAGGGAACTCACTTTATTTAACTTTATATAGTGCAATGTAAAGGTATATAATTTTATTTTTGTATATAGTGAAGAGATAATTAAATTATTTCTTTCTTTGTGATATTTTTAAGTGTATCAATACTTTCTATACTAACTGTATATATTTTCTGATGTCCAAATATATATAAAATTTACTTTCACAGAAAATCGGAAATTTGGCCTGTAGACCTACATTTAGTACATTTTTTAAAATAATTCTGTTCACACATTGGTATCGCTTTATTAACATGAAAAACGTTATTTTTCAAAGCAGTTTTCGTCTTATTTATTCGTTTCCAGTCATATAAATAAATGTGATGTATTGGTTTTATCACAGAAAAATTCTGTTCGCGTACAATGTTTCCGGAAAATACAACATATAATGTGCACTACAAGAAAAAATTAACTACCGAAAAAAAATTAGAAAAAAACTTTATAACGCGACAAAGAATAAATAAGTTGATTAAAAAAAAGAGCAGCCAACTATTTTTGTTACTTTTCTATTCAAATCTAACGAATAGGTATTCTCGATTAATTATCGAATGCCAATAAAATGTATTTCATTAATTGGAATATCGGACAATTTTTAATACATTTAATTAAAAGAATAATAGGTAAATGTATTACAAACTACAAATAGCTTTTACTGAAACAAAACACATATATATTTATCAAAATAGGCCTAAGTATCTGAAAACACATTTTTAAAATAAAAGTAAATAAAAACAATTTAAAATTGGATTGGAATTTTCTGCCACCATATTATATTATGATTATTTAAAAAATCAGTATTACAAAAATAGTAATGATTTTATCAAATCTTCGGACAATTACTAACACGTATCCTGTGTTTTGAATTTACACCATTGCGAGGAGTAATCAAGCTCTTCGACTTGTTGGGAGCTTTGCTCTGAAGTACTTAATCCATTTCAAAGAATAATTTAATCAAAACTTCTGCAAAATATCTCCATGAATTGTTAAAATAATATTCGAAATAGTTAAATTATGTAATGTACTTTTGTGTGTAAAATGTAGTTATTTACTTTTTATTCTTGATATTGTTAAGTGGGATAGAGTGTATGCCGTATTTTACGGACTATAAGACGCACTTCTTTCTTCGAAAAATTGCCTCTAAAATTCAGGTGCGTCTTATACTCGAAATTATAATAAAAATGTCCAGTATTTGATTTAAAATTCCCGCCAGTCTTAAAAATGGTCATATATTCGATGCCACGGGAAACCTGTCTCTATCTGGCAACATTGGATTCATATGGCAGCAGCAGTGCACCGATGCGACGAACATGAGTTTCGAGGATTCACAAGCTGGCTAACACTATCTCCCTTTCGTCCCCCATCAAAACCTAGAACACTGTCTAGCCTATGATGCGTCATTGCAGTCTACGGAGCCAGTGAACCTGAACAAATGGATGATGGAAAAAACTCAACATAAGTTCACGCCCAAAGGAGCTTTAAAACGACATACAATCAAACAAATGGGTCAGTGGATAAAACAGTCGTGGTCAAGAGTGAGAGAAGACATTATTGTTAAATATTTCAAGACGTACGGCGTAAGTTACGCTCTCGATGGCAGTGAAGACCATCTTACATATGAAGAGGAAGACGAAGAAAATGAAGAAGAAAAATAAGAAATTTCAGATGATGATTTTCAGGGATTTTAAAGATCAGAACGGTTTTATAAACGAAGATTTTGTTTTAGTCTGGCTTTGGAATCTAATAATAAAAACGGTAAAAATGTTATTTAAAAAACTGTTTAAAAATTAAGGTGCGTCTCATAGTCCGTAAAATACGGTAGAAATCGAATTTATGCATCAGATGTAGAAGTGAGACTGGATGTACGGCCAGTATGTGGCAAGTAATTGATTATGTTTGCCATATCAATCACACAAACACAAGCGATTATCTTGCCCACATCTTCACCAATCCACCAAACACAAATGGCAAGACTGCATTTGAAAAGTGAACATAAAACCTGTTTTTTTAAACACTGAAGTTATCACATTTTTTCTTCTCGGTTTTTTATCTTCATCACTTTCTGAGCTCGCACACCTTATATGATCTAATAAAACTCCTCTAGGATACTGCTTTCTCATGGCCTGACATTACACAAATTAATAAACGCCACAACACTACACTCACACACATTCATGAAACATATGTTTACAAGCCGAAGAGGACAATTGATAAGTCCCTAAAGCGGTGAGAGCAGGCCTACACCTGCGGCTCATGTCCAGACATCGGCCACAAATAGTAGTTACAGTACATCGAACCAAAATATTTGCTTCGTACAAACTTGTTGTATTGTCCTTTAAAGAAACACCTTAACTGTACATGATATGTGAATATATTTCTATAATTCCCTAAAACTGTAAATATATTTTTGAAACAGACAGTATATTGCCTTCAACTTGAATACATTGAGTAGTAGTCCCTATTAAAATGTTTTTCTAAGACATTTCGTTAATCATTTAAATACTTTCGCACGAATTCTGAGGCTTTTGAATTTTTAATTTAGCACATACAAAAAATAAGAAGAGACAAGGCATTTTGTTTTACAATTTCAAATGGAATTAATCGACAAAACGAAATGTTACAAATTGTATGCTTTCTGAAAGTGAACAAACATTTTCTAAGTATTAGATACAGTAGCACAGTCATGTAGAGGTTGATTCAGAATTCCTATTTTATTTTTATGAGGCTTGTAGAGAAAAAATCTGATAAGGCGTCCGTATTCGGAGACGTATCATTTAGATACGTATTACATTGATAATAAAATTCAATAAAATCTCCCTCTTAATCTGGATCAAGAAGTTAAGCAGTTAATCCATCTCGAAATACTCGCGTTTCCTTGAATGTTCAGTATATACTAACAAGAGAACTTTCAATCATTGCATGCGCAAATTTACCTTGAAATTCATTCCTGAGAGCGTTGTTATATACCAAGGCCGTCCAAATTATTATCTACCGCTTTTAACTGCAAGACACAAAAATCCAGCGCCAAATATTTCATTTAAACTACAGGAAAGTTTAACTGGTGGTTTGGATAACCCGACAACCTGCAGTTCGCTTCGTCCCGCCTCACTACACTCCGCTCTATTCAAGCAGAGACGTACACACACTAGACACAGTGTGTTGACATTGCTGGATTATAGCTTCGATTTCTGTGTCTTGCAGTTAAAAATGGCAAATAATATTTTTGGACACGGACTTCATGCATCACAAAGCTTCTCTGCGAAAAAATCAAGGTAGGTTTTTAGTAATGGTGTAAAGTTCCATTATATGTCGGACAGAAGTGTGTGAGTGCGCCACCCTGCTATAACCGCATTTCTTCGACACTACTTTCAAGAACTGCTCCAATACTTGTTCCACGAAATTGAAATACTTACAAAACGATATATAATATCGTTTATAGAAGACGGGTTTCAACTGCCAGATGCAGTTCATTATACAAAGTACACATAACTGTACAATTTCGGCACTCCCCTAAATTAGTAAAGATTCATTTTCAGGAGAGGATTTCGTTATAGAGTTTACACAAAAATAAATCATTTGCCACACATTGCATTCTAATAAATAAATTGAAGGGTTACTTTTTTTTTGTAGAATTTAAGATTTGTGTGGATTAGATTCTCCATAGAAAGCAGTATCATTTAGAAGTGTGAGACAGTAGAATATATCCTTTGTAAAATGTTACAAGAAGTACATGTACAAATCAACTTAGTAGAATTATTAACAGTATAATTATACAGATGTAACATAAGTTTACAGTTTTTATTTATTAGGAATATTCCACAATACAGTGTTTCTCCTTCAACCCAAAATGTTTTGTCGCCAGAGATTCCTGTCTATAGCATCTTCTTCCCTCAAAACTCTAGCTTCCATACTTCTCCTTACTCCATCTATACAACGTTCTCTAGGACTGTATCTTCCACTTCTTCCATTAGCTTTCCAATTAAGGATCTTCTTTGGTATTCTCTCTTCTTCCATTCTTATGTGGTGTTCATACCATATCAAACATTTTTTCTTCTATTTTTTTCTAATAGGCTATGTTTTTTTCATCTAGCACAATTTCCCTTATTGTGCTATTTCTGACCTTATCCCTTCTTGACATTCTTGTCGATCGCCTCCAAAAATTCATTTCAACTGCTAACAGCTTGTTGGCTTACTTTCTACTTATTGTCCAGGTTTCGGACCCATATAATAAAAATGATTTGTAACAGAACTTGAAGGACGATTTTCTTCGTTCTGTATATTATTTTTCTATTCCAAAGCACTGAGTTCAACTTACCAATGATTCTTCTTCCACCAGTCATTCTTCTTTCAATTTCTATAATTGAGTTCTTATTTTTATCTAAAATTGATACTAAATATTTAAAATAAGTCAACAATAATATAGCATTAATTAAAAAAGATACCAAAAGGCAAATAAGAATTAAAATAATAAAAATATATTTGAGTTTCACTGTGAAAATAAATTATTTAGAGATGCTTTTTACACGCTTTATATTAGCTTGACCTGTATCTATCTATCTATCTATCTATCTATCTATCTATCTATCTATCTATCTATCTATCTATCTATCTATCTATCTATCTATCTATCTATCTATCTATCTATCTATCTATCTATCTATCTATCTATCTATCTATCTATCTATCTATCTATCTATCTATCTATCTATCTATCTATCTATCTATCTATCTATCTATCTATCTATCTATCTATCTTATTCTATCTATCTATCTATCTATCTATCTATCTATCTATCTATCTATCTATCTATCTATCTATCTATCTATCTATCTATCTATCTATCTATCTATCTATCTATCTATCTATCTATCTATCTATCTATCTATCTTTATCTATCTATCTATCTATCTATCTATCTATCTATCTATCTATCTATCTATCTATCTATCTATCTATCTATCTATCTATCTATCTATCTATCTATCTATCTATCTATCTATCTATCTATCTATCTATCTATCTATCTATCTATCTATCTATCTATCTATCTATCTATCTATCTATCTATCTATCTATCTATCTATCTATCTTATCTATCTATCTATCTATCTATCTATCTATCTATCTATCTATCTATCTATCTATCTATCTATCTATCTATCTATCTATCTATCTATCTATCTATCTATCTATCTATCTATCTATCTATCTATCTATCTATCTATCTATCTATCTATCTATCTATCTATCTATCTATCTATCTATCTATCTATCTATCTATCTATCTATCTATCTATCTATCTATCTATCTATCTATCTATCTATCTATCTATCTATCTATCTATCTATCTATCTATCTATCTATCTATCTATCTATCTATCTATCTATCTATCTATCTATCTATC